>JAQFYC010004010.1:0-18634 GCA_034694165.1 Tomocerus mixtus | reverse complement strand
TTTCTGGTTTACAAACGATTCTCATTGGAATTACGAGAAGGGAATTCATCCAAAAAATAAATTGTATATGGGAACTCCCGAAAATGCAGTACTTTTGAAAACTACCGGAATTACATTACGAGACTCCTCCAATCAAATAGTAGTATCGTACTTCCGTAATCGATTATTCCACATTGATCAATCAGGATTGTATCACAAATGGAAAACAGACAATAAAAACGATGAGAAGAGGCTATATTATAGACAATGCAAACATTGTATGGAAAGAGAACCTCTGCAACCTCTCTCATTTACAAATTCTAATATCACTACAATATTTTACATCTGCATTATCTTGGCGGTTTGCACAGCATTTGAATTTTTGGCTGAAAATATACATTTTTGGCGACTTCAAGTGTTGAAAATGTTACCAAATAGTAATACAGCGCACAATAAAATAATAGGTGTATATAACTCATTCAAAGCCTATTTTAGTAATGTTACGGCCAGAAATGATAGAGTTACACCACCGCCCATTTTTACACCGACTCTCGGTCTGTCAGCGACTGCGGATGCGGAACCGCAGTCAGGTGGCACATAAATAAGCAAAACTGAGCGTGAAGCCGACACCGCCGGCCTCTGCTTTACACTTTGCATTAGTTTAAACTGTGTTTCGTGGCCGCCGCACCAACACGGCACACCGCTGAACACAATTTACACCGAGCGGCTCAATATGACGATTTACATGTTCTATCTATGCATTTCTGCCGATAGTATTGTGTATCTGGGTATATGTGTGTGTCTATGTCTGTGAACTCATTTAAAAATATACGCTTAAAACCAAAAGCATTGGTCCCTGCATTACGCAATGCACTAATTCGTGTACGCATAAAAAGTAAAAACACTATATGGCTTAAACGATAAAGTAATATATTTGAAAAGCGTATAATGAGAAATAAGAAACCCAATTGAAAGAGTTTATTAAATGGCAAAGAAAAAGTTGAAATCTCAAATTGAGGGAAGAGGAAAATAAATAAAATTGAAAATAATACCTGAAATCTAAATTACTACTACTACAGTTTTATTTTTATTGATAAGGTACACATTACCAAGATCATTTTGGCTAATGGGATAATGCGGAGCCAAAGAGTCTCAAGGATAGATTAGCCCTGTCTATAGCATCAATATTAATAAAGAAGAAGCTACTTAATAATGACTTAGCTATGTACACACAAGAAAGTCAAAAATGCAAATACGATTAATATTTTACATTATGCATACATATCCATTATACATGTATAGGTGTCGGAGTTAATCACTTAATACAATAGTAATTACTTTCGTTCTTCGAAAACAACAGGACGAATTAACTAAGTATGTTTAACATCCTTTCCATCCGTCATTTTATTAGAATGCTTAATAAAATAACTAATTAATATTATGACAACTCTCCTCCCACATTTGCTACCCAACTCGAAATGGATTTCTTCTCTGACTGACTTGGATTAAAAATTAAATAAGGAAAAGATCAAGTCACATTTACAATGCTAACAACATGCAATAAGTGTTGTCATTTGTATGCTAGCCATAAATTATAATTTAGAGCTTCCTGTTGTATCAAAAATGTTGGGTGTATATTGTATATGTTGCAGGGTTCGCATTAGCATCCGGTGCGGAGGAAGATCTGCATACAATGCTGGAAGTTAGACGCTCTGTAGCACAATAAAATGTTATTGAAGAAGATGTTCTGCTCGGCCTTTCTATATTTTTAGTATGCTCATATTTAGGTTAAGGGGAAGATCACTTTTATTTTTATTCGCATGCATTTAAGATATTAATTGAAATTAGCCACACAATTTCAACTCAAAATAAATTCAAAGTTATTAAATATTTATTTTTGGTTTGACTTGATTAATTTCAGTGTAATTAATTGTTAACTGTAACTATTTAAGTCGACGAGATATTTATTCTTTAAAGTCATGCAGTGGCAAATCCCTAAAACAAAATCAATCTCTTTGTCAATATTACTAATTATAGTAAGTATTCATTGTTGTGTAACCCAATACTTAGAAAATGGAGCTCATGGCCTCCATTGGAAAACACATTCTGTTCGCTATCCTTTTTCCAGGCACGGGGACATTGTTTCAACGATTTTAATCCGAAAAAGGTACTCGCAAATTATTTTGTGACTGTTTTTGCAAAATTGTTGACATATTTTTGGAATAAATGATTAATTTTCTAAAAAGTGTATTTCAATAAAATTTTATTTTAAGTGTTTATAAAGGAATAATTTTACAGGGAAGATCCAAAGTTGTATAGGATGACTTCAAAAAGAGGAAAATATCCCCTGGAGAAAAAGAAATGGACATTTAGTGAAAAAGTGTCAAAACCTTCACCCACTGGATTTCCAGTTAGGAAACAAGCGTGCAATGGAATGGAAAACTTAATTAGTGACATTGGAATTCTAAGTTTTGCAATTGGGGCCTTTGGTTCCAATTTTGGGACTACTGATTTAATTTTGTCTTTTCTTGGACAATTTATATCTGTGACGAACACTTGGGGATCCTTAGCGACGGCAATTGAGAATACATTTATTAATAATAGTACTCTAAGTCTCATTTGGTCCATTGCCAGCTATCTTTGGGCACACTCAGCAATTCCTCTCGGCTACCTTGATCTTGTCGTCGGAAGTCTGGACGAAATTTTTGGACTCCTTAGTTTGGCTATTGGATTTTTCAGTACATTTCCAGAATATCTTGAAGAAATAATAGGTTTGTTGGTTGAAATAAAGGGTCCCGGTGTTCGGACCTTTGTTGACAACTACGGTTGTGCAAAATAATTAAATCGTTGAACGAATAAACTAAATAATTTTGGAAGAAATTGTTTAAAACATCATTATTTTAGATTTCACTACGCTTGCAATTTTTTCCCATCTTAATTTTGCTAATTTTATTCTTTCTCGCTGAGTGATTAAGTGGGGCTTCACGAAATCGAGAGTTTTTTCTTTGCGAAATAATTCAATGACCGCATCTGGATTTGTTATTATTGCAAAAGCTTTTATTTTAAAATTTTGAAATAAATTGCTTACGTAAATATTTCAACTTTGTAGAAAATCGAAATAGTGGTTATGCATACACTTTTATGTTTCTCTGGACATATTCCATCCCATAAGCAAATTTAGAACGACATTTCGAAATCCTTAACATGCATCCTTGTGGAGTGTCTGCTGCAGCCTTAACACAATCTTTGTATTTGCTGTCAAAGATCTCTAGTTTTTTCATCCACGAATCTAGAGCAGTGGTTGCAGTGGCGTTCCCACTGTTGCTACCATTCATCTTCTGGATCTTCTGGATTTTGGTTGACATGTCACTAAATGATTTTGCAACAGCGTCCTCATTTTCTTTAATTAAACTGGAACATTGCTCTTGCTACCCTTCTGAGGATCCTACAACTCCTAGAATTATATTTCAAAGATTTTTTAGTTAAGAATAACGGAAATTTCCCTTAGAAAATTATAAGTTACTACCTTAATTTTCTTGGTTTAGGCACAACAGCAGGAGTGCCAGAACCGTTGCGAATGAAATTGACTCATGAAACAGGGAAGGTAATTCCAGGAATACTATTTATATTTTTCTTTAGCCAAAATCTAAATAAAAATAGGGTTTTTAATTTTTTTCAATTAATTTTTAATGAAATACGTCCACTAATAAGGGTAAAATGTTTTATTTTATTATTCTTTTACATTCCTATAAATCAGCTAGATTCGTACAATTCGGGTCTACTTATTCGTGGTAAATAATTTACATGCCAACTAGACCGTATTTTAAATATATACTTGTGTAGGTTAACTAAATATCATATGTAGGCAACCCGGAAATACCCTATTAAGTAGTTTGTAAGCTGTTGACTCCATTTTTAACTTCTATAGTTGTCAAAATGGAACATATATAATTAGTTGTGTTATCGTTCCCTAAACCGTAAGTTTAATTATTTTATTGGTTATCATTTGCCGTAACTGTCAATTGTTACTTATTTTAATGGCGTATTGTTGAATACCTAGAGGGCATTTAGCAGGCAGATTATTAAATTATAGTAACATTTGGTTTGTTCCAATTAGAGATACCTTTGTAATCAATATTATTTAGTCAACATTCCAGGCATTTTAGTACGCTTTAAAATAAATTCATTTTTATCTCTGCTTTATCTCTGCTACTGATCGTTATTACGATTGATTACCTAAACACTTAAATTATTTGCAATGTAGAAAGGTTCAAGTTTCAAACGGTACCCTACCTATAACATAATCATACCAGGAATGATAAAAATACTGTTGCAATTTAATATATTTGACAATTTTTCAAGGAAAGGTTTTGTTATTTCACTAATAGTTATTTCTTACCACGTTTTGCATTTTGTAACTGCGACTTCGACATTCAGGAACAAATAATAGTTATAGTGATTATCATTATTTGTTTAAGAAAAGGTATAGTAACTTTTCAGTAAGAAGTTCGTAGTATATAATTTATTTCGCAAGTTTTTCAATATAAACTGGTAGTTGTGGCAAATTATTATCACAGGCTTATTTTTTTTTAACTTTATGTACCCAGTCAAGTCCCATATTAAAGCTTTGCTAAAAATATGTAAGCTCTTCGGTAACATGTTGAGCTTCTGTATTTTGTAAGTGTAAGTAATGACTTGTTTGATAATATCCTATATACATATACATATTGTAATTGTATATATTTCCATTGGCTAAATTATTTGGAAACGGTAAAACTTATGTGTGCAAGTTTTGTTATCGATTGGAATAGTTAAAATAATAAAAATACATCAAAAAGGTGGAGACGATTTGCAATTTCCTTTCCCAGATTTCTTTTTTTGATAAAAGTGGAAAGTAGAAATCGTGATGAATGTTATTCTTCCCACTGGTGTTAGAGCTTTGTGTTTTATTTTTATTAGAACTATACAAATCCTGTTATACTGTAGCCTTAGAGAATTAAATAGGTTTCAAAATGTTGGATATTGACCAAAAATTGAAAAAATTGAAATACCCAAATAATCGAATAGAGCATATAAAACTTTTGATTTTCTGCATAAAATTGTGCAATCTTACGGGTGCGTTTCCAGGAACTTTCGACAGCAAATACCTGTGTTTGATAAAATCAAAGTCTAGATGGGCCCAATACAGAAATTATGTTTCCATCACAGTCTGGTTCTTCTTCACAGTATTTTTCACTACTCAGTTGATTTTAATGACCCTAGCAAACGATGGCTCGTTTTTTTACGGATTTTGTTTTACCATAACCAGCGTAATGTGGACAGGACTCGGCTTGCAACTTATAGCAAGTTTTTTATTCCAAGATTTTCTTTATTGCGACATAGAAATTGCCAAAACAGTATTAGAATTTCAAGGTAGGTAATTATTACCACAACAAATATTGCATCATTCTCATTCTGGGAAAAACTATTGTTATTAAAATAATCATTGTTCTCAGAAGATTGAAATAACTTGCCTACAAAATAATTTTCTATTTAATTCCATGAAATATGTAGGTAAATATTTGGAAACCATTCCAGATCTAAGTTACACCGAGATAATGGCAATGCGTGCTATGACTGCTCTCTCAGTAGTTTATCCAGTTTTAATTACAATATTTTATTTGGTGTGCTACGATATCCCAATATTCCCTTATCATCATTTGCCAGAAGAATATAGACATTTTGGAGTAAATATACTCGTCGGAATGATCTGTTGGTGGCAATTCTCAGTTGTTTGGCTTCTGGTATCATTGACCGTAATTAATGCCCTGTTCCATGTTTGGTATTTTGATCTTATTGGAAAAGAGCTAAAGTAAGAATTCATTTTAATTACTGAAGAATTAAAAAAAATCCGTGAATTCAATCTCGAAAAAATTCTTTATGAAATTAATTATGTTCGCAGATTTGGTAGAGACAGTTACCTAAGTGGATCTGTCGTTCGCACACCTTCTACTTTTGTGTCACTTCATCTGAGATTAATTCTTCAAATCAAATATCTTCTTCGATTAGCGGAGCAGCTTCTGCCAACTGCATCTTTAATTCTTAATCGATCAGTTTTAGTCACTAATGCACTTGTTATAGTACACCATGACAGAATATCACCTTACAATTTAATTATGCTTTGCTCCTATTCAATTTTGATGATACTCGGTTGGTCCATTTTCTTAACAATCCTCAACAAGATATCAAAAAGCATTAACAGCATTACGAAAAGTATATCGTCCTTCTCTGCTTCAAATAAGGAAGATGTGAAATACATGGAGAAATACCAAAAATCATGCAAACCAGTTGCATTTCGAATCGGAAACTTCACAATAATTAAGAAAAAAAGTTGCCCTCAATTTATTTTAGGTATAAGTCGAGGCACTTTTAAACTGATCATAAGCACAGAAGCATGAATGCAATCTACACTAAAAATTACTAAAAATACGGATAAATATATTTAATATCTACACACTGTTTGTATGTACAAACAAATTATAACAATAATTGTGCAATAATCTATCGCACTATAGTAATGCATTCAGTACTTTCGTGAAAACTCCCAGAAATAGATTAGCTTAAATTAAAATTAAATAAAATGACTGATTACACTATTGTAATATAAATTATAATAATATTTTATGTATCGGCATTATGGTTTAGTAAGTAGTATGTACGATGTTGTGTATATTATAGTAGTGCAGTCATTTGAAGTTTGTCGAAGGCCTTTTAATCTAAGGGCAACTGTATATGTATACTACAATAAAAGCATACATATATAACATTACAAGAACTGAAGCATTATTATGAATTTTTATAAAAACCATTTCATATCTATAAAAGCCAAAAGCACAATTTCATTTCCCCTGTTGAATACTGTGTTGTTGTCTTGTTGCAAATTATATAGTTAGAAACAATAAATTACAACTGTATCAAACTCAATAATCAAACTAGTGGGTAGCATCATATAAAACAATAGTGTAACGAAGTTTATAATTATAGTATACGTCCTTGATAGTAAATAATAATATATTTCGGTCTATCATAATAGTTAGAATATAAATCCACATACAAGTATACATGCATCCATATATGAGGATATTAACATATTAAATATATTACCAATTAATTTGTTTGCAAAAGACAAAACAGATTCGTCTAATTATTGTAGTGCAAGCACTGGAAGATTCTCAACACGCATTTATTGTAGGAATTACGTACAACATGAAATCCCAAAGCTGTCATGAGAACTTAATGAAATCTTAAGAATTTTATAGCTTAAAATTTTACAGGGGATAATTAATACTCTGTGTAATTATTTTTGCGTAATAATTAAATATGGCAATAACCGACATTTATTTGAACAATGCATTTATAGTACAGAGTAAATAAAAGTTATAAAGGATGCATTATTTGTATATATGTAGTACAGAGAGGGGAGGACAGAAGGTTGAGGGTTGATTATAACAAAATATAAAATGTTGTGAATCAAAATTTGATTGGAAGTATATGACATGTGTTAGAAGTAATATTTATATTATGTTGGTATTAACATCCGCCTTTGGTATTTTCAGTATTAAAGATGTAAAGTGTCTGCTCTCAAGTAATTTATTGAATGAAATGAATATCACTCTCTTCCCTCTAGTACACGTTAGCAAACTTTCTTGTATTATCTTCAAATAAATGTAGGAAAATCTGAAACTAAACAAAAATAGATAATTAATTCAAAGAACTATTGAAAGCAAAAACATAAATGGAATTGAATTAAATTAATAATAAATATATTTACCAGGGAAAGATAGGAAGAATTTATTTAGAGAACGTATTTGGAATAAGTAGCTCCCAATCCATAGGGGGATAAGGCGCGTCCATATCCTAATCCTAAAGTGTTGTAGGCAAGGGGAGCACCTGTAAATATAAATGAATAAATTAACCATAAACATGTGTGCTATCTAAGCATAAATAAATAATTGATTGATTTCACAAAAGAACGAAGGGCCTTAAGTTAAATTTACCTCCTCCGAGGACGACTGGGCCTCCGACAAGTCCGGCACCATAACCAAGAGCTCCAGCGCCATAGACGGCTGGGACTCCAGCACCATAGACGGCTGGGACTCCAGCACCATAGCCATAGACTCCACCAGCATAAGCTCCACCAGCATAAGCTCCAGAGATTTGGTTGGCAGCGGCGGTTCCCAAAGCAGAATTTCTCAAAGCAGCGGCCTAAACACAAAATACATTTTAATTATAGTTCAATATTTAATTGTGTCAACAATTAAAACCCTAATCTATTAAATCATAATAATTTAAATTTCGACTCACTTGGGTGACGGAAGCAACGTTGTTGTAGTTAGCCTGCAAAATTATAAAATATACAATTTTTAATAAAACTCTTTGGATTTACACTTTTTATGTTTAAATTAATTTTATATCAATTAATTATTTACTTGAGCAATAGCGGAGGCCTGAGAACGGGCGGCATTGATGTTGGCCTCAGCTTCATTGGAATAAGCCTATAAAAACAAGGAGGGAATTTTGAATAAAAAATCTTCAAAAAATCTAATTTATTCAAATATTCGACTATAATATAAATATCATCTTACTTGGTTGACAGCGGCATTGGCAATGACTTGACGGTTGACGGCATTTCCGTATTGGATGGCTTGTTGGGAGGCAACGTTACCGGCGGCAATGCTAAAGCGGGAAATTTAAATTATTATAAAAGGATATTGATATAATATATTGACAAATTGAAACAAATAAATGTTTAACTGAGGACGTTAACAATTAATTGACAAGAATTAATTACTTGAGACTGTTTTGTTGGTTGACAGCAGCTTGGACACGGGCTTGGGCGTTCAAAGCGACAGCTTGACGGATGGAAGCGTCCTATAAAACACAATTAGTAATAATTAGAGCAATATTTCACAAAGGAGCCAACTGCCCTCTTTATTTTTGTAAAATAAAATAAATAATCTTGGATTCTTACTTGGTTGACGGCAGCCTGAACATCAGCGGTATTGCGGATGGCAGCGGCGTTGACAACAGCTCCGTAGGTGGAGTAGGAGTTGATTGGGGAGACTCCTGCGACGATGGCGGGAGCGACGGCGGGGGCCAAACCATATCCGAGGCCTAATCCAACGTTTCCGGCGGAAGCGAAGCCGGCGACGGCAAGAACGACAAGAGCCTACGGTCAAACAAAAATTATGAATATTTAAATACCCCAGTTTTCGTGTGTGACCCGCTGATTGTGGACGGGCCTTTTTTCTAGTTTTTCCATACAGTAGCAAATTATTATCAACAATATATTTCTAATTGCGATTTAATTTCCGAACATTTGCATTTAAAAGTGGCTACTTTTCCTACTAAATTCAAATTTTATTCAGAAAATTTTACATTACGATTTTAGAAATATAATTAATAAATGAATAGATACCTTGATCATTTTGGTAGATTTGTTGTTAATTGTTGAATTGAAGAAGTGAATTATTTGTTAGATGTGGATTGAGAGTGAATGATGCTAAGGAAAGATCTGAGTGGACTATTTATATCATTTCCTTTCAAGCAAAAAGCTATCGTTATGGGATTGACATTTCAATATTCAATGCATCCTTCATGTATAATTAATTAACCTTTAGCCTTTTAGCAGTATAGCATTACACTTACTTCACGTAGGTGCTACAAACAATACTCCATTCTACTCAATAACTATTACATAATAAAATGCATAAATAAACACGCTCTTCGCAACTCATGAGGATTTTTAGGTGTAAGTATTAGCAAATGTACTATTATGAATTTAGCTTAAAGTATTTTGTCATGTAGTACATAAGGGCTTCTTGAATAAAAATAATTTCTTATAAATAAAATGATAAAATGGGACAAATGAATACATATCTGCATAGAAATACCTTTGTAACATTAATTAATATAGGTAGTAATTACTATTTACATAATATCTGCATAGTAATAACAATGCTTGTTATTATTGCAATGCATTGCCAGTGGACTACATGCTCACTAGACTACTTCTTGTAAATAATTGCAAGTGTACTCTCACTCAATACCTTTGTACGTACAGTATGCAGTTTATACAGTACAGGTATAGTTAATTGCTCTAGCTTTTGCTGCAGTTAGAGTATAATGTGAGTAATTGTGCTTTTGCACAGTTAGTTAATACTAGTAAATAGGTAGATAAGGAAAGGTGAAGTGCAAGTCTAAAAATGGCATTTTAAGTGATTAATCAATAGCATGCTCTTTCGTATTGTTCTCAGCTTGTATTTCTCAATTACTTTTATTGCTTGCTATTTATATACTAGTAAATAATATTAATACAACAGAGAAACAAGTAAATAACAATTGGATAATTAACTGGGATTTTTGTCTTGTAGTATAAGTACAAGTACAATTGCACATTTAAGGAAAAGTTAATAATGTGCAATGTTATACAATTAAATATTTATTTATTTATTTATTTACAATTTATTTTTACTATTTACTTAATTGTATTTATAAATAAATAATATTCACGTTTGCAAAGCATTTAAGGTAAGTGCAGGTAGGTGATATACTTAACATTCATTTGTGAATTATAAATAATATTACCTTGGAGGTTCTGCAACAGTTAAGTTGTAAAAATGGAGATGGCTACATTACCTTATTACCTACTATTACCACTTATATAATATAATTACGTAATGTAAGTATGTACACTGCAAAGAGATTACTTGTTTGCCAATTGTGTTAAATTATAAGAATTTTTGGTATTGTAAGTGATCCCATTTTCCGATGCAAAACTATTTTTGATTCTCACGGCATTATCTGATTAACAGCAATGGGAAAAATACGAATGGGATCTCAAGTTTAGATTAATTTATGTATGTAAGGAAAATTCAAGATATAAAATAAAATTGATGAAAAAAGGTTTTGGGAATGTTTTCTATTTATTTCACTGAAATTGAATTCATAAATGACGCAAATCACTTGCTAGAGTTTTGGCCGTACCTATTATTATGACTTACTTATTTAATTCAATTTGCAAGGATTTATTTATTTTATTGTAAAAAAAACATTAATTTAATATTTTAATCAATGCTAGAACTCAATAATTGTTAATATATTGTATTCCAATACAGAAACCGATGTGATTATATTAATTTAAATATATTTATGTAATATTTTTTTTAATTACCTAACTATTATTGTAACTACGAATAACGAACGAAAGTATTACTTATTTAATTACGCAAATAGATGCGTAATCCTAATTTTGTATTTAATACTGTTTTGGTAATTCCATAGCAAAAGACAAGGGAGGTCAAATTTCATATCATTACTTTCGGCGATATAAATTGTTACTAAAATTCTCTTCCAAACGTAGAAAACCATTCAAGTCTGGCAATGACGCAGACGCAGAAGAAGGGTAAGATTTTAAACAAATTTTTTATTCAATTCTTTTATGATTTCCTAAAATTTGTACTCTAAAACTCAATTTCTATTTTATATTTTCCAAAAATTACAAGAATAACAATTAACTGTTTTAAAGTGAACCAAGACAGGATGCTACATTATATGTGCTCGTAGTGTCCATACTACCGTAGAAAATCTTATATTACATTCTTATATTACATTAACTCACCATAACTTAAAAAATCATAATTTTGTCCTGTATGTATGTTATTTATTAAGTAAAATTATTTTGTATTATTACAGAACTGCTACAGCTGAACGCAACGCAATGCCAATATCAGCTAATAAAAAATACACATACGTGAGCTGGTTTTCCCCTCGTTTTGTAAGGATTTTTGGGTTGATCACTGTTTTTTTGCTTAGGTTTGTGTTTCTTTATTTTCTTTTCCTCCATTTATCTTTTATTGTTGTTTGATGGGGTTTATTACTCTTTGGGTTATCTCTCGAAAGTAAATCTATGTGCAAAAAATATACATTGTTATTAAGCTGACTGGAACAGTTCTTGTTATATAATTAAACCCCTAGCATATTTTCCTACCAGCTACAATATTATATATGATGATATTGTACATTACAAAACAATATTTTATCGCTAAAGGGTAATGATTATTATATACTATATAATTTAGGTTAGGTATAATAATTATAATTAAGTCTAACCTCAAAATTGTGGTAGTTTGGATTCCATCATTGTTACTAAAATTAAAATAAAACTTGACATCCTTGAGATAAAATAACGACCGTTTAAATTATAAAATTAATGAAGAATAGTATAATAATATTATATAATGTTATATAAATTGCCATCATTTATTACAAATAAAAGATTTTCTAAAATATAACCTTTTAGTTTACGCCCTAAAGTGACGATATTTCTAAAAACCAAAAAGTGTTAAATTCGAGCACTGGACCGTTAGGGCTAAATTAATGACAATAATTTAAGGCCGTTGTTAGTGCAACTTTTTATGTTCCTAATAAACATGAATAGCAAAGATGATCCATAGGATAGTATGTATTAATTGTTCTGTACTTCACGTCAGCTAAGTAAATATACAAGTCCAATTTTATTTAGTACAAATTAACTGAAAACTTACAGAAACAAATTAATCTTACATACTCCTATGTTTATTCAGGTCCTATTGGAGTCAAACTTACAACTTCTTAGCTTATTGCTAGATAGCTGCTTACTGCCTTAATTGTATATAGGTACATACAGTTTATATACCCTCTTCTTGCTTATTCTAGACATAGAATTTTACTTTATTATTTATTTTGGAGCTTGACCCATATTAGGCTTAATTTAAGAATATACCCCTACTAACGGTAAATTAATACAATGTCATGCAATCTCATACAAAGAATTGCATGACCCAAATTACAAAATAGAATGATTGAACTTTACAAACATCTAATACATTCTATGATCCTACGATCCTATTTTATATTTTTGTCGCCGACAAGACAACACGGCGACGGAAGCATCCTGGCAATCCAAAAATTAACATTAAATATTTATATATCTTACCCATTTCCAACATAACCCGTATTGAATGCATCATTGTAATATTTAATAATAAATTACATCTTGTATTCCAATATAATATTCTGGTAACATTATGTTGTAATATTTAATGGGATACTCCTAGAACTTAAGTATTACTGAGCAGTTAAAAATTGTCAAATCAACACAGTTTAGTGCAAACTAAGAACTATTAAAGTTAAATTCAGTGACGCAAGACAATGCCTAATTTCTTTAATATTTAGCAATAAAAGCATTGGTTTAAAAATATTGCATTTTTGCTGCAAATATTCTAAAATTTTGCATGAGTGCAAGTACATTTAGCCTTTCAGTCGTTAAAATGAATTTCCAGATTTACTGTTTTATTGCTCTCTTCTTGGTGGTCTGTGTTTCTAGCCAAGAGTCGTCTACCCAACCAAGAAAATTAAAAATCGGAGTGCAAGGCGCATGTTTTGATAAAGGGCAGGTATAAAGCAAGCATCTGCAAATTTAATTTTCGCAAATACAATTTGTATAAATATATTTTATTATATTTATAGCAAAAAAGAGGTGTTGCTGACGGGCCAAAAGTTATCAGAAGTTCAGGATTCATCGCAACACTTCGAGAAATTGGTAAATTTATTTACTTAACCCCTTTTTTATTTCTTGAACTAAATGGGCGATTTTTGAAGAGATTTTTAATAAAATGAACTTTCTCAGGGCACGACGTACATGACTATGGAGATGTGCCTTTTAATTTGGAAGAAGAATCCAGTCCCAATAAGCACCTTAAAATAAAAAATATTAAACAAGTTTCAGCAGCAAATCAAGCAGTAATTAGTTTCATAATAGATTTTATAATAATTGTTTACAGCATAACACAATGGTCTATTATAAAAACATAAATTCCAATGATGTTTGCCTTACTGTATTTGTATTTGTATAACAATGGTTGAATTATATTCAAATTTTCTTATTATGTGTTATGATGAGCTAATTATAGATTTCAGCAGGAGCAGCAAAAATACTTAAATCCGGTAGAGCTTGTCTCACCTTAGGAGGAGATCATTCCATTGGAATAGGGACAGTCGACGGCGTCTCCCAAGTTCACGAAGATCTTGCTGTATTGTGGGTGGGTGTGTGCGGAATTCTTACAGATTAACTTTTACGAAATTTTATTCCTCTTATTAAATTAAAAATAATATTTTACAGATCGATTCACATACTGATATAAATACTGTGGCCACAACACAAAGTGGTAATATGCATGGTATGCCTCTTGCATTTTTAATTAAAGAGCTACAACCTTACATGGAACAGCTACCTGAGTTTTCATGGGTCACCCCAAGGTTAAAATGATATTTGACATACTAAAACTTTAATAAATACGATATTAAACAATTAATTATTTCTATAGAATCAATGCCAGTAATGTGGCGTACATTGCCATTCGAGATGTCGAAGCTGGAGAGAAGTAAGTTGCAAAAATATTGGAAATCTTGACCTTGACATGTTGAATTTGCTTAATTTGCAAATACAGATATTTTGCTAATTATTTTAACTCTTTCTGCATAAAATGAATCTAAGGGCCATTTTAGAGAAATTTGGGATAACTGCTTTCAGTCCGAGAGAAATTGACAACTTAGGAATCGTGGAAGTGACTAAACGTGCTTTGCAAAAGATTTGTCCAGGGAATACACGTCCATTGCATGTCAGTTTTGACATTGACGCGTTGGATGACCTTGAAGTTGGCAACACCGGCACGCCAGGTTATTATAATATGATATATACATACAACTTCCATTGATGGTTTCCTAAAAATATTTCCGTCATTTAAAATATTTACTTTGTTTAAGGGTGGGTTGTCTTCGAATCCTAATTCGGATAAACGATTAATGTATTAAGAAAACGTTTTACATTTTTGAATTAACCAATTTTCATTTTTTAAATATTCGTTGAGGCATTTGGTAAAAACCTTCCATATTTTTAACCAAAGAGCCAGCAATACGTACCCTGGTTAAAAATATTATAGGTTTTCTGTCAAAGGGACTCATACTTCAAATGGCATTCATATATTTGCATTACAAAAGTTACAAAAGCCATTCCCATGTACCCTATCCCCCCTTAATCAGTATAATGAAGAAATAAAAAATGAATTGTTCCTCGAGATAAAATCCGTTACAATTACATTATAATTTAATCTAGTTCCTGGCGGTCTCTCACTTCGAGAAGGACTCACTCTTCTTGAAATGGTTTACGACGCTGGCAATATGGTGTCCATGGACTTGGTAGAAATCAATCCCCTACTTGGGGGAATTGATCAGGAGAAAAGAACATCTGCTGTAGCTGGACAATTACTCCTTAGCGCATTTGGATATAATAGAGGTGGAGTCTCGAATGGAGTTCGACTGGAATTGGCCAAAAGATTATGAATTGTTTTCACTTCCTTGTCAATGATAATATTTTACAATTAAATGGCGTAATTGTATTATAGACAGGGTCAATCTATCCTTAAAAATCCATGGCTTCATATTACCACAATTGTCGAAAATGAAGGATTTACACACTTATATTTTGCGCTGTCCTACCTTGTAACACAGAGACCAGATGTTGCCATTTACTATTTACTAGGAAGAAAAGGGTTTCCTTAGTTTAAGGGCACACAGTACCCCAACCAAATTCGTGAGAAGCTAGCTATAATATAAGAAATTGCGTTAAAATTAGGTAGGCATTACTAATAATTGATATTGCTGCATGTTGACTGATTTATGATGGGGTGGCCATCTGGGGCAATATAAACCGTCAAGTGTGTCCCAAATTCCATATCCTCTTTCGCAGGACAATTATTGTGTCCATTTCTCTTCAATAACATCGTACCGTGTTATCGTGTGAGGAATTTCTATTTCATTCAACTAGTTGTTCCACATATTATGCTGGGGAAATATCGTCATTTTATATCTATATGGAATATGACTACATTAACATAACAATCTCCTTCCAATTCCACTAATTTTGCCATTTCCTCTCATTGCAAAATGATGGAAACATGAAGCACCCAAATATCTTTAATAAACGGGTCACAATTATGCAATCCATATTGAACGATTTATATGTCAGTAAATTATATTTTACATTTTACTATTAAGATAAGTAAAAGGTTAATATGTGCGTATAAGTGTATAACACTTGTCGGAACTTTTTTTCGTGAACAGTTAAATATCGTTTTTTGTACAATGCGTGTTTAATATTGATTTTATTTAAATATAGATCGATTTAATAGTTGAAATATGTTTACGACTCTGGGTTTGTTAAAGATATACCTGATGCAGAGCCATACCTAAATTTTCCTATGTGGAGCCGTACCTAAATTATCATAGGTGAATGTATATGGAATTTATCATAGGTGAATGTATATGTACTAGCACTGTAATGATCTGTATTATGCTGTAAGTGGTATTTATGTGCTTAAGTTTAAATTCAAGATAATAATAAGAATGAGTGCCATTGCCATAATATGTTAATAACGTTAGATAAGTATTTATCTGTCTTTTGTTTTTACTTGATTTCTCTGCATTTTATCTGGCCACATAGCATGTTGCACGCTAGGCAGGAAATCTCATCCTTACTTTTACTTAGGATTAATTGAATATTGTTTTACTCATCTAGAATACTTGGCCATCATATCTCATTGTCACTTTTACCTAAATCTGACTTTGTCAGCCCAGTTTCAAACCAGAAATATTTATTTCAGTGTTAGAATTTTAGTTTTTTTGATGTTGTCCATCTGGTTCGGTTCTTTTCACTCGCAAGATTGTGACCAAACACGATATGTCGAATTTTCAAAAAGAAACTGCATAACTGGGCATATTAGGCTCATCGTAGCAAGAATTCTTAAAATGGGCATTTGCGTAATAATCTGATAGTGTGGTGTAATATCGTATCGTGACACGCAGCTGAACGCCTATGGGACAGTGTTCATGTAATCCAGGATTTACATAATAGCTGACTTTAGCAATTTCTATATTACAGATTTTGCTGTTTAAATTCAATCTTAGATTAATTCATCATAGAAATACTTGTTAATTAACTGCTAAACTGCCAAAATAATTACACGTCTAAGTAAAAATAAACGAGGTTTTAAGTTACCGCCACCTTAAATTATATTGTTTAAATTTACATTTATTTCCTACTGTATTTTGAATTTTCCTTACTCCTCCTTTTGAAGTTGGTATTTTGGGTACCGTTCAATTACTTTGGTCTTGTACAACTCGGGAGTGAGCAGTAATTAGCGTTAGAGTGCTCCTACTGTTATATAAATATATTAGATAACGTCAGTCATGTAAGTATGAAATATCCTAGCTAATGGGCTAAGACACTTAACACCAATTGGCTGCTAGGGCTAGAAGGTGGTTCATTTAATATGAATAAGCTATCCTATAATCCTATTACCTACTACAACATTATAACTTCTAACAGCTAACCCAATAATGTAAAATTCCTAGCCTAAACAATTTCGTAGAAATATCAATAATCATATAGGTCATATTATTAGAGTTTAAATTAGCTTGTTTGAACGCTGCTATAGTGTTCAGTCTCAAATGCCAAATGAATGTAATTGTTCCTATACGTGTCAGTTTATCACAGTATTACAATGCTATGAGTGATGATGAATATAATTACATTGTTACAGCATGATATACGGAAAAAACTAAAGCAATACCAAGTTTAATTATTTTAACAACCGTATCGAGGTCTAAGGTGCGAAACAACGTACGTAAAGTTGCAGGTTTGAGCGCTAACACCGTAAGTAAAGTTGCAGGTATGCACGCTAACACTGTAACTAGATTTGCAGATTTGGGCATCAACCACGTAACTAAGAAAATGCAAATGCTCAGGAAAGACATTTTACTTACAGTAGCTTAAAAAGGCCTGTTTTTGAAAAAATAATTGTATTACTTTTTGTTATTTGTTATTTCTCAATTTAATATTTTAAAACACTTAATTACTTGACTTAATTGTGGTCAAATTTGGAATAATTTTGAGTAAGTAGCCTATTGCTCCTTTTATTATTTAGTGATAAGTTCTAATCACAACGTTTCCACAAATATATTTGTAACTCTTCAGCCACAATGATTTCGCGGGTAAAAATTTCCAGGAATAGTAAATGAAATATTCTGCTTCTGATGAAACAAAAATCGCAGTTATCCCCAATTTTCAGTTACGTGGTTGATGCCCAAATCTGCAAATCTAGTTACAGTGTTAGCGCGCATTCCTGCAACTTTACTTACGTTGTTTCGTACCTTAGACCTCGGTATACTAATTGAACCTATTGACATTATTCAGATTACCGATTTATTCTCTGTGCTCGTCTTGCATACTTTTTGGCTGAGTAGGTTTACTTGCAAATAAATGGTTTGTTTGTCTTTGATGCCATTGTGCCATTAATTGCAAAACAGATCAATCAATTATTTAATGAATCGTTGTGACGCTTAAAAAAATACAACTTATATGCTTGAGATGCACCTAGATTACATATATAAAGAATAGAGGATAAAAGGAGGGAGCTTATAGACTTAGTTCCTTAGGATGCGTGCGGACGCAGGCTCACACAACTCACAACCCGAAGAGGAGGTTAATGAAGGAATAGTGAAGGTTGCGAAGGAATGT
>JAQFYC010004009.1:0-18638 GCA_034694165.1 Tomocerus mixtus | reverse complement strand
AATAAGCAAAATACAAACAGCAAGAGTATAACAATACATCAACTAAATATACGCTGGATCATGAGACCCTCTTCTATATACATGACTTATTACATTGTCAGGAGCAAGCAAAGCGGAAATGCGGTAAGAAAAATTAGGATCTTATTGCTATAGTTAGCATCGTCTTCCGCTGGCTGACAATTTCAAGTTATCAAACCTTAAAAGCTTCTATACAGACAAAGGCTAGACTTTAAAAATCCTCAGCTCTGTTACCGCTACAACCTTTTTCCTTTTCATTCCCACAAACACACAACAATATTCCATTTGTTGTAGCTTGTACCATTTCTTTACATTTAGTATTTAACTACCTACATTACTATATATATATATGTATTACATCTAAATGATATAAATAATAACACTAACTTTTCTAGGTACTACTAGTACTAGTAATAGACACATCCCTAGGTACATTTACATAAATGAAATCTACGCACGTAGATATACCTCAGTATATATTTTTCGCATTACCACCCATGTTTACCATAACCACATGTCTGAAACTCAAGAGATTGTTATATTACAAATGCCTACAATTTACGTGAGCTTATTACTACAGTATATTCGGTATATAATTTCAAGAATGGACGATAAATGCTTAAGATGTTCAGAAGTGCATACGGCTTACGCAATACAGCTACCTATGTATATGCACATAGGTATGCCTTTTCCTATAGCTGCCGCTATGCAACATTTGGAAACAGGTGTTTGTAATCAAACCGAGGCTTGTGTACAAAATTAATTGCACATATCACAACACCAAATTATTTTAGCAAATGTATGTGTAGTGTAGTAGTAATAATGATCGTACCGGCAGATTCATATGCAATTTTTACCGGACATCACATCCTTTGAATCTGAAATACTCACTGAAAATAAATACTTAATCTAGCCATGCGAATTATTTACATCCGTATTTATTGTGCTCACAAAAAATAATCTCTTTTAGACCTAACGAAGACATTCAAATAAAAAAACGTCCCGAAAAATAAAGAGATTACAAAATAAATGCAATTTTGCAAGTCTTTCCTGTCTGCGTTGTAAAATACATGTGTACACTACACCAACTTTAACAAGTGTTTGACAGCTTGATTACCAATTGCCAACGTAATAATACTCAGTGAAAAATTACATAGTAAAACTCACTGGTGCGAGTTATTGTGTTCCTTGCTAAGGTTAACAAGAGTAAGAATTGTCCGATGAGAATTGTCAAGTCAAGGTGCATGTATAGATATAAACTTACGTCTACCTTTTCCTATTGTGCGAGTGTCAATTTCTGCCCGAGAGATTGTCATTTCAATGGCACTGATATACGTACAACATAAGCATTTTATATACATGCTATATATCCCATGGGAGGTATGCAGTGAATTTTCCCTGTATTCAGTATCACGTACCCTAATGTGCAGATCTAGATAGTAGAAGCACACTGATTTGCAGAAAGATGAAGGAAACACCCAAGTAATGGCAAATGGAATAAGAACGGAAACCAATTTACTTAGAAGGTAAACTATTGTTACATATATAAGACGGGTTAACTAATCGTAAGATACTTATCTATGTCAGCTACTTAGTTGGGTATATAACTACAGCGCTGTGTAAAGATGCAAATGTTACTACTTGTTTTCGCTATATGCGAAAGACTTTTTGTAGTACGAGCAATACATAATATATGAACATAGGTATATACTTATAGGCATTGCGTAGTAAAATAGTAAGCAAAGTCCCAGGAGCACTGAATTATACATAAGGCCGATAAAGAGCTAAACTACATCATTTGCCTTTTAAAGAACGTGAATAGAACGACAGAAAACGAACAAATTAGCCAGTCATTTTCACGAGAGAAGTCGACAAACTCTTCTACAATAGACGATATTGAGAATGAATGGATATCATGCACGTTTAAGTATAAGCTCAGTAGAATATTCGTAGTAGCAGTTGTATTTATGTAGTATTTTCCTAGTTACATGGTAAAAGGATCAGAATGTTTAGATAGACTACAACTTCTGACTTCCCCAGAGTGCAAATTACAGTTTTTTATCCTATCTTCATGTGTGCGCAATAAAAAATTTAAAATGGACAGCATTATATAAGCATTAGAAGCCTTTTTAAGTAGATATCAGTAACGATGTATGTAAGCTTGCTTAAAAACATGGAAATACGGATATATTTCTTTAGCTGCAAATTACACAGATTACTAATTATTAAAACGGGAAGCTGTATCTGCAGGATATTAGGTATACTCATCTTCAAGTGCATACTATACTTCCTTTTATCAAATTGAGATCAAACTTGAAAACTTTCCAAGTTCATACATACATAAATGCATAAGTATAATACATGATTACACTATTACACTAAAGTTGGAACCAAAAAATGATCCCGTTTGCATACACCCACATACATAATGATATATTAGTGGTGTATTAACCTAGAGCTAGTTTCCCTCTCAATTTCTTCTGCAGTGGCAGTACACATCAATACGGTAAATACAATCAGATTTACTTAAAAAACTTTTATTTTTTGTAGCCAAATCCGTGTTTGAAGAGCATGAAATAGCTGAAAAATAGTGGAAACTGACTTTTAACACAAAATTAGCAAAGACATTAATTTCATTTTCTTAGTTTCAAGTCTTCCTTCACACTCAGAAGCAGAACAAAAATATTTACCGCTTTTATACCTGTAGGTATATACTATATTGACCATGCCAGGGCAGTGTTTCATATTATTATTACATGGACTTTAGTAGACATCTCATTCATCTTCATCTGTTAACTAACATTATAATACAACTAGTATTTGTATTAAAAGAGGATAAAACGATGAAAAGTTGTAATAGGATAGGTAAGTAAGTATGTAGTATTATTTTAAAATATGTCCTGTCCTGCATGAACCAAACCAGAACCAGCACATAAGCATCGTCGAGAAGCCATGTACAGATAAATCAACAATACAATACGTCTGCACTGCAGACAATGGATATATATTAAGTTATTTAAATAACTTTGTGGCAGCAGTGTGTAAAATTTATAAGAGACCAGACCAGGAGTCCAATTTAAAACTTAAAATGCATAACCCAAGCGTATCCTGCAATAGAACCGACAGGTCGACCACATTCTACCATAAAGTTACACCCATAACCGTTATTATTACCGAAAGATTATTACAACTCAGAACAAGATTCTTTAGGAGACAAAACACAATAGTATATATATATATATATCTGTATATAGTAATTCTACATTTATGCGTGGTAGGTACTATATAGTAGGTACGTAACTATAATAATAAAATGAAAAAAAACTAACGATGAGAGATAAAAGATTGAAGATGCGAGAGTGATGTAGGCAGATTTTATGTAGGGATATCTTGATACCTACTTATGTAGGTATTATTACATAATAAGTAATTGCAAGTATTTATACAATTCTTTACTATATTCTTACTCAGAAGTCAGAACTGCAATGTCGAAAATATCACTAGGTAAATCTCCCAACAATAGCTTAGGGCATCCGTGATACTATAGATACAATGTTTACTAAACGCCTGAACTCTACAATTGAAAATATCATGAAGCACCTTAAGAAGTATTTTGAGTAGACAAAACCTTTTTTTGACTTCACCTTACGTATACACTTTACAAACCTTGCTGCAAATACATATCCTTAGCATTTAGCATGCCTGTAAAGATTTAGAAGAGTGTATTATAAGCTCAAGTGTCTTAAGACGTCTAAAGTCTAGAATGTAGTTTTTTAGATACTTATATGCACACGCACGTGATGTGGTATGCTAGTATGCATCTACTTAAACTTTTTAGGGTATTCATTTCTTTGAAAGAAGCCACGGCTATAAGTTATAAGAAGTATTTGGCATAAGATGAGATTTTTGCATCTTATTACACAGGAATGTATGTTCTCGACAACGATGCCCATAATATATCAGTCAGTTCAATTCAGGTATTGCACGAAGCACAATAATAATGTGTTCATAGGCTATTTAGTACACATAGATATGTATCTCTTTAACAAAGAATAGAATGGAAACTACAGATTTCGTGTTTAGAGCGTAAAGGGATACTCTGAGTGAGTTCCTTCGTTGAAAAGCAGGAGATGAAGACAAGAAAACAGAAAACTCCTTCCTTCGCACAACAAAATCATCCATCCATCCTACCTCAACCCTCAACATCCCTGTACTGAACAGATACTAAACTAAAACATTCCTATGGCTAACGTAACATAAGGAGTAAATGTAAAGAGAATGAGAACCCAACGCAGTTAGTTAGTTTACATAGTACACAGGCCAAGCAGACAGCTAGACAACACAAGAGTCTTGCCTTGCCATTTGGATTCACTCACGTCAGTTACCTACCTAGACTTGGGTTGAGAGAACTTTATTTCTTAGGAAGAGCTAGTGCACAGCTCTGAGAATACGACATCCAAGTTGAAGAGAAGATTTATTCTCATAGGACACATACACACATATTACATATCTGAATCTGACAATAAGTGTGTATTTAACAATAACAGCAAGAAAAGAAGACGCTACAGAATAACAAAAATATATAATCAGTTGAAGTTGACGATTGTGCTCGCTAAAAAAGTAAATAGAGTGAAACAACGTGAAATATCTAAGCAAAATACAGACGCACTAAATACGCTATCTTCCAAAAACCGCAAAAGCGACTGTATGATCTGTTTTTGGACAATTTTGTGGTAATTCCTATTTTCGTGTAAAGAACCTGAATTCGTGAGCTGTAGTAAGAAACTACGAAAGTCGGTCTTTAAATGTTTTATTGTTAACCTGTCATGGGAAACTTGAGGCGAGAGGCTGGATGAATAGGTCGATTACATAAACATTGGCCCATGCAAAATAAAAACAGGGAATGCATCGATACATACAGATAGCTACACAGATATACTAGTAGTGATTAAAGATTAGACAAATTCAATTCAATTGCAATCAGATCACATACGAGAATTTTTGTGTGACTGAAAATACTTTTCGTTTAGTTACTTTACTTACAGAAGAAATGGATTCATGCTGATCGTGAAGTAAACAGTAAAGAGTCGATTTTTTCTGTGCAACAAGTAGCAGCGGCAGTTCTTAGCTTCTTCGAATTCAGGATGAGAAACAAAGATAAATCCACGGACCGCTAAGGAAGAAACTACATCACATCCCTAATTGGATTACATAAAGGCGTGTGAATCATAATAAAATAACAGAACAGCAGAATAATTGATTCTCAATACACAAGTGCTATGCAGCTTTAGGGCGAACGTGTAAACGTGTATTTCCTATTTACCTGTGTCTCTGCATCCAACTTATTGCCTACACACAGAGAGAAAATAACAATTCATTAGCTTTGGAAATCCTCGAGATCTTTCGTGAAGAATTCCTTCTTTCCTACATTTACATCCTCAAGGAAAGATGCTAGTCGATCTAATAATCTCTCGAATACCGGAATTTGGTCGGTTGACTGGACATAGTATATGGTGAATAAGTGAAGCTTATTTTTTACTTGCAAAGTTAAGGTTCAGTGTGAGAAGGATCTGATATTATATAAATTACATTAAGTATATCCATCCTACTTCAATCGGACATACAGGTTTAACAATCTTCCACTTCTGACTTCTTCCTATAGTTATTTTATTAAAATACTCGAGAATATTTTCATTTCCTACAATACTGTAACAGAATCTTATTTCATCAGCCGAGCAGTGCATGCAAGTATATCAATCCAACTGAAACCAATACGGCAAGGTTGAACTTAATAGCAGAATCAGAACTGTTATATTTACTTTAACATACATATGAAACGCTACTTACTACATAAGTACTACATACGTAGTTTAGTTAATGGCTATCTTCTTTGAATACTAACTAACTACTTCATCACAAGCAGAACCGAAACACAATATTTGTAAGTTACGTATATCAAGAACAAGAGTGAAGTGAATTGAATGAGCAACTGGCCAGGCCTAGCCAACGTAAAGTAAAGGGATTTGCACTCAGAAACAACGGAAATCATCAAAAGGGCGTTGCACCCCGTAATTCATTTTCGGTAAGGAAGAACTCGAATCTAATTTAATAAGTATTTGGTAAATAATTAGTTTTAAAACAGGTCTTGGCTTTAGAAGAGATTTCAATTCTTTGCCTAGGAACCAGGCGGTGCGGTATTATCCAAAAGATGCAGATTTATTATCTTTATACTTAATCCTTCCTGTCGATATACGTATTTACAAACGAATACTATACGTATATAAGTAGAACATTAAAATCACAAAGAATCATAATTTATTGCTAGCTATTTTTCATCCCCAAGCTTCATTTCCCCTCTAACATAAGCTTAAATACAAAATGTTTTACTTATATAGGTAGCTTAGAATGATCTGAACAGAGAACAATGAATAACAATTCATTGTATAAAATAGGTACACGTAACGAAAACAGAAAAATCATTTTTATCTAGCAAAAGGGATTTATTTTTATGTACTACTTACCGTGAACAATCTAGTTTTAGATCACCCATATAAATATACAGGAATAATAGCTGTACGAATACTCTGAGCGTTTACTTACCTAGATATTCCTAACTGTAGTCTAGGTAGATTTCATAATTCACAAAAACAAGCTGTGAAATATGCAAATCATAATATTTATTTAAAGAAATAATGCTAAAAGCAACTTGGACCAAATCGCTAAAAGGGAACACAATCCACAGGTTGCCAATATCCACTTAGAAATTCTAAAGGAAACTATATAGTCGTTAGGACTTAAATCACACGCACACATTTGCAGCTACAATAAAAAAGCATTGGTAAGTAAGGTAGATCCCTAGATCCTAAAACTATATTAAGTAGGTGCTTAAGAGGATATAGCAAAAGTTCTAATGAACAATACGGTCCAACCAAAGCAAAACAAGAAAAGAATTATTTCCGGTTTCTTCCGATGAGTACCACAACATTAGCCAAGTGTGATAATGTGCGTACATCTGCTTTGCAACTCTCAATCATGTACTTAACAACGAAAGCACCTGGACTTTGACTTGCTACGTCCTACTAAATTATTACTTGCATTTATCTTTGGTGTATCAGATGTGGCTACAACAGATTTCTGCATTTGTTCAATTTATGTAGGTACACCTTATATATTTAGAAATATCACAAACAAGATTCAAGATACCTACTTATCTAAGGAAGCTTTATAAGTACACTGCACTGTGCACCTTCCCATATCTTTATAATATAAAAAATAAAAATAAATTGTTCATACTGTAAATATGTACAAAAAGGCCTATAAATTCTTTCAGCTATGTCATGTAGGTTTCTCTGCACGAGTTTAGACTAATCTAAAATATGAATACCGGTAAAGCTATGTTAAGTATAATAATTTAATTATTGTATTTCAGTTAAAAGCTTGTACCTTGTGCTTATTTGCAAAAACACGAATATGATTTTCATGTTATGAATGTGATATAGGCAAACTTACTTGGCTTCTTGAGAAACAAATAATTTTCATTTTTAATTACATAACTATGCAAATTAAGAATAATTAAATGATTTTCCTTCGTCAATCTAAAATGTATTGCAACTGCTTTGCATTGCATCACTTATCTGTCTATCTCTCCCTAAGTCTATAAAACCAGTTATGTCTATGCATCAGTATTTACTAATTTCTCATATTCAATATCTAATTAGATGCTAAGGGTAAAACATGACACGGCACAATCCTTTCCACGCAGTACTAATGTATACCTAAATACATAGCATTACTGTAGCATTAGATATAACATTGAACGGTAAATTATTTAAATTAGCAATAGATGGGAGACAACTTAACAGTAATAATAGGGCCCCATAATTAAATTGTCATTAGAAAGAAAATGAAAAGATATCTGAGATAAGGGTAGCAGCGCAGCGATAGTAGTTAAGAGACAAGCATGAATTGTCTCGTTATGTTATTCGCTATGAGTAATAAACAAATTACTAGTTTCGTAACGCGATTTGGTTAAATGATTCCACATTGGCACAGATTGGGAGGTATTCATATTTTCAATGTCCATAATAGGTTCTTACACGCAGCAGAGTGTCCAGTTTGATATATTAGTTTAGCACAATGCAATGCAAGTATCTGTTTACAATTATTAAGTACAAGTACATCAGCCCGTGCATGCAATTTGCTTCACTCAAATGATTTAGCACCTACTTTTCACTATTTCAATCCTGAACTGATTAGAAATGTAATATATTACTATTCGTTTCCATTCATACCTTTTACCATTTACAGAGATTGTCGAAATTCCTCACAAACGTACTTATTAACTAGTGCTTCTTTCACACGTTGAATTGACATTGATACAATAGAGCATATTAACACACCTTACTTATGCCTAGTGATAGTGGACTGGACTCAGACAATAAACAAAGTATTCAGACATTTAGACAAATACAAGAAAATAAACACCTTCATTTGTGTCAGTGGGCTATATACTTAAAGTGCAAGAGTTCTTCTATACTACACAATACACTAACAAGACTGACATGGTAAGTTGATCGTGAGCTTAGCTTCAACCGCACATTGGTAACACTCAAATGCAAATAATTTCATATTATACCAATAAGCGTCAGTTTATCTTTATCCTGTCTGTCTGCCTTGTCCAATTCACTTAAAATCAGCTCTTCTCAAAATCTCATTCTTTAGCACTCACCCAACAAATAAATAACAGACCAGGAAACATCCCTACCTTTATTTGACACTCACACTTTACTTATGAATATTGAAAGAAAAATCTCATTAGTAACGCACTTTAAAATATTAAAGATGCATGCCTTTTGTATTTGCACTCATTCTTTGAAGACCAGAGACCTAGATACAATTACCTACTCATAATTAACTACATTATTAGAAATGCCTGGTTGATATTAGACTACTTATATATATTTGTTATAGTTTTTTCTCAAATATTTACCTTGATAACGATGTATTTGGCGAGTTTTCTTTACAGAAGTATAAGTAATAACGAATATGAACATTATGCAAATGAATGCATGTCAAAATTCAGACGAAACCCTTACATACAAGTACTTTATCCCACTAATTGATAAGCAATCATAATATTTGGGATAATAGATGTAGGTCATAGGCATAGGGCAAAGCAAAAGTGTTGCGTGCAACTGTATATCATGACCTTCTACCTTGTACTGTTAAATGCAAATAAATAACGATAATCCATGTCACTTTGAATTACATTTGCTACTGAATTGGAATAATCTGATTATTAATTACCCCTACATATTTTATTTTATTTATTTCCATAAATGCACGAGACACAACCTTTGAAATGAATAGGCAGGCAAACTATGCCAAGTTTTTAATTATAATATGTAAGAAGAATCCTTACATAACAATGTTATCTATAACATCACCCTAATGAGAATGAGTCACTTTTAAGAGTCATTAAAGTCAGAGACAACAAATCTCACAAAAGTTCTTTTTGATTTAAGAGCTTACATTATTTTTGCTGTTAGATTTTGTCATACATTGTGCTATTCATGTCTAATGTGAATCCTAATGTGTGTAGCATTAACAACTAGGATTTCCCATATTTAACATGGACAATTAACTGCATAGATCTTCATAAAATTATAATCTGTATAATATAGATAGGTGTCTATATAAGTACCTACCTGAATAACATTACTCACAGATACACATTTTTCTTAAATGTTTAAAGCAATTTGCACATGTTACATTATCTGAGTGTCTTATACTTACAATTTTCCACGATATGTTAAACTGCAGTTGCTTGAGTGTCATTAGGAGCTTTTAGAAGTGCACCAGAGAGGAAAACGACGTCATACCTACTGAAATACATCTAGTTTCATGTGAAACCTCAAAAAATTAACCGAATTTCAATCATGCGTTTTCATAAATGAAGAATTTTGCTAATATGAGACACCAAGTCGTGCTGAAAGATCTTAGACGAAGCATGAAGAAAATGCTCCATAATCAGAGTAGATTACTGTAAGAAAACCACAGTCACTCGTCATTCTCCAACAATTTAGGCATACATGTGCTATGTAAGTGTAAAACTAAATTGTCAATTAAAATACAACGACACAAAGGCATGTGTACTGTAGGTATACAGACTTCCATTAAGTATTAAGTTATATTATGATTCCAAAGAAACAGGCTAATGAAACAAGTCAAACACAAGTGAAACTATTAAATTAAGTGCTTTTAGAAGGCATCTTCGCGTTTGTTGAATATTATTTCATTGCGTGGAAATTCTATTGCAATGAAATGATTCACTTAACAAATTACTAGCTCTTCTGACGGTGTATAATATGATACAAAGATAGTATGTTTAAATAAGCAGCATTAGTAAAATGTACAAGCTGCAAGCAAGATTAACTTTATTAATTTTTTCCAAAATAGATAAGCATGCATGCATCAAGAATCAAGAGACAGTTCCTTATTATGCATGCACACCACCATACCACACTCTCACTACATATTAGATGTTACGATTACATACGTATAAACAATGATAATGGCAAACTGATATTACACTTCTAAATCTAACTTCAGTTTTATTCAGCTCATGTGCCAATCTTATTATGACTTTCATTTTCTGTTAATAGTTTCATTTACTAACCAAACGTAGCCACAAGGCAATACAATATGCACTTTACCTGAGTTCCCTATTTTTTCATTTGCATTTAAAACAATTTGGATATAAGAAACTTGGTAGTTAATCTTAAAAACATCGTTCTCCTATATATTCTTAATAGCAATCTCTATCTCATTTTGCTCACACTTAAAAACACACATACATGTTAGCAGCTACTAAAAAGAACTCTATTTTACCTGATAGCAAGCTATTATGGCTCCTATTGACTGCATTATTGTGGTAATAAGAAAATTATATTATTATGCGCTACCTGCAACGCTAGCTCCCCTATCAGTTTACTTTGCACTTTACACAAAGCTAATCTCAGTCTCAACATTATATTGTTAGTCGCATCTCGAGAAAAAACAGTGAGCTAAATTGTTTCATGTTTTATATTTATGTATTACTACATAGCACGTACCTACTAAATACGGTAACGAATTTATTTATAAGTACAAACATACATATAGTATACTGTATACTACTAAAGGATACGACAGACAATTACTATAAAATCGTTGATTGCGCTACGCTGCACTAATAAACTGCGTCTCTTTGTTGTAATAATGGTTTATATAATGTGGACAGTTATTCAGTTATTGCAGCAACTGCATTGTAGTAGTGAGTTTAAATTGAGCTAAGTGTTAGTGCTATGCTATATACTTATAAGTAACGTGCTTATTGCACATTTGCATACTACTGAAGCTGAGACAGCGGAGATACCGATTGTGAATGTGAACTATTTTAACAAAGGACAATACAAAATACAATACAAAGCGTAGGCTTTTAGGAACACAATGGATTTTGCAACAACATACATACATTATGTATTCATTTGAGTTGAGTACCGCAAAAATATTAGGATACACAAAAAGCAGATCACAAACTATTAATGTCCACAATGCAAAATGCAAATCCCATTACCAATACACACAGTCAAGTCCACATAATATATGGAGGATATTTGATTTGACTCTTATGGTGTCAAAAACTATGTAACATTTAATAGCGACAGCACCCTCGTCGCTGAATGTAGATTAAATATGTTTACCTATGCAAACTGTAACTGTACTCGATAGTAAGTAGCTAAATCAAAAGCCAAGTATTTATTAGCTATTAAAGTATCAGCGATAATAATAGAATAATAACAGTATGTGGTAATATGTAGTATAGGTAGTAATTAAATCCTTTTCTATTACCGATTTCAATTCCGGCATCCATTCAAGTTCTGTATTAATTTACGCACATTGAAATTACAATAGTAAAAAGTATTGCCTTGATTTGCATAACGGATATGCATTTTTAAGCCAACAAACAGGATCACCTACATATAAGACTTGGTTCGTCTTTTGTAGAATATTAATATCATATCATATCCAAAAGAGGATTTATAATTGCCGTTTTATGCAACAAGGATTTTTCTAAAGAGCATTTAATAAGCTTTGCTCTAATAATATGCTCATGTGACTTTGTGGCAAACAATTTCCACATTTGGAGCAAACCCATAGAAAGGCTTTTTTACAAAAGCCTAGACCAATTTTCAGCAATTTGTAAACTGATAGATTAGTACCTCTTACTATACTATCAAAAATATTTGCATAATACAAATGCACATTAAAGTCTTTTAAGTAGGAACCTTTTGAACCACCGATGTAGGATGCTGCAATCTGCAAGGAATTAAAGTAGTTCTTTTTAACTTTAAAGTGCATTTTTCATTCATGAAACGAATTTGTTGCTGGTTTGGCAATTCTAAATCGTTCAACTTATCATAACAGCAAGGTGTCGTATTTCATTCTGTGAGAAATGGGCAGAACAATATGCAGAATTTTGTTTGGCCCTAGTCCTTAACTTACATTACATTGACATACAAAAAGCAAACTTCCGTGTAAAGTTCGGCAAGCGTGTCGACTTAAGTTTCTCTAAGCTATGAAGTAAGGCACCATCTACAAATCTAGATACATTGAATACAAGTAATACGAACTTGTACTATATGTAGAGCACTGTACTTATTGTTAGATATTTATACATGTATGTATAATATAATGGTATAAATAATCACAGATCTCAGCGCTCTTGTAACTTGTAATGCAATACACTACGAACAATAGTGATAATATAAGTGAAATATAAAGGAATAGAACAAATTAACAGTAGCTGTAGGTTGTAACTTGTAAAGCTTAGAGCAGTTTTAAAGGCACATGTATGTTTAATTAGATTTTTAAGCTCGAAGACACTCGTCACGAGTATAGGGGCATGAAAGGCCACAGTATTATATAAACAAATGTAATAAAACGTGCATTATACCTATACAGTGATTTCTAAGAGTATAAACACTAAACAGCATTTTTCAAGAACAATTTTCATGATGTAAATTAAAAACAAAAGCAGGTGGTAAGTGAGATCATTAAACGTTTAATGTTATGATCACACGCATAAATATCGCAACTTCTGTATATCTGTAATATCTGTACATAATCATGAAAAGTGCAATTAGATGGGATGTTTTTGTCCATTAATTGCATTTGTTATCACAAGTTCACAGCACCTATTATTTACACAAGCACTAACTTTCTCTCATATCTATATAAACATTTAGTTGTTTGAGTAATAAAACTTCATAGCAGAAAAGTGAAATACCTACTTGTGAAATTTTTTCCAGAAGTAGTTTGCTAATATTTGTACACTTAATGCTTAACATATCTAATAGGTGCTCTTGCGAATAATACAAAGGGCACAGCAAAGCAAAATAATATTATATACTATGATCAACGTATGGCACAATAGAAATGTATACCATCCCATTGTTTAACAGTACATGATTTTAAGGTAGCAAGGCAATTTTCAGAATTTACGAATCAGAAATAATTTTATTGCAAATGCTGAGATTACATAATTGCCAACTACAAATACAAAATAATGTAATGCACAGTATAGTATAAATAATAGATCCCAACTAGCATTTAGCATATATAATTACTTTTGAACAATTAATTAGTAAATCGCATGCTGTAAACATAAAGCTAATTAACACAAAGCTACTATAGTTCGTCGTCAATGATTTCTAGACTATTTTAGTATTCTATCCAATACACTTTCCTAGAAATTGAAACTGGTACTATGTAAAAATGGTTAGTTTTGGACCAATACAAATATACTTTATTTACATTTAGTAACCTTAAGAATAGTTATTTCATTTTCTGTCATTGTATCGTGTACCTCTACATTTTTTATTGTTGTCTTGTCTGCCATGTGAAAACCTTTAAGTTATCGCAATCCATTCTTTTCATCTGGGGAATCGAATTCTTAGATCACAAGCAAGATTTATGTAAGCTTCATATATATAATATTTATGTTCTGCATAATAAAGAACTCCAAGAACTGGCATGCTGAATGGCATACTAAAATATATAAACTTCCACTGTGTGAGGTCCTCAAAAGGCGGAAATCTACGCAAAAAATTCACACTTCTTTCTTGCATAAATATCAATACTTATGCTCATTAGAATTTACAAAATATACATGTTAATTTTACTCACTCAGCCAGTTAGATAGGAAAGTACAAACAGTAATTAATATTAATGACTAAAATGATATCATAAAACACTATCATGCAGAAATCATGTATGCTTACGAGCTTAAAAGTACATACATACATACGACATAGTAATAAAATAAGCACTAAAGTACTCATAACCAAAATATTTAGCATTTTATACTTCTGTAATTTCAATTAAGTACTATGTAAACGTGGTTTAGGTTTAATATGTGTTATTTTAGCTAACAAATATCAAACGAGGAAATGCAATGTATCTACAATTTATTTCTCCAATTAATAAGTAGATAATTTATACTCAGAGTAATAAAAAAACATCTTTATATCCAATTAAATAATTAAAAATAGTAGTACAAGAGTATTACAAGACTTGCTTAGAATATGCCATTATGTGAGGAAAGCTAAGCTAACGCATGAAAGATAATTCGCAAACCTGTCCTATGAAGGACTATTCAGAATTCAAATCAGCATGTGCTATTTCGAACGGTCTTCACTCTTTTACAGGACTTTGTCCATCGTAATGGTCATTGTACAACTGAAGTATTTTAGATTTGGCGATTTTAAGCATACACACATTGTGGTTAAGCTAATTTAAAGCATTCTTATTGTATATTCTAAATACGAAGTATTTATTATGTAAATCACAAAGTCAGCATGGTTGGTATGTAATGCATGGTATTTACTGTCTAGATCCAGAGAACACATCTTAATCTAGAAGGTCTTGCATTGTATGCCTATGAAAGTTGAAGCCTTCAATTCTTTTCCATTCAAATCTCAATCTCAATACACTCTGCTATTCATTACACAATACCTTCTGTCCATTGATGGTGATACTGAATAGACTGGTTCACAATCAGTCTGGCATTCATCAACCTCACCTTAATTATAAATTACACTATAAATGTCCAAATTGTGTTCAAGTATTATACTCTCGTAGACCGGTAACTATAAGGTATATAGATACACACAGTATACGATATTATTTAGAACATTCCTATACATTTTCTGCACCGATGACTTCTTAGCAAACACTCTTCGATAGTTCATAAGTCCAGTAAAGCTAATACCATTCAAAAATGTTCTATGAATGTTGTACGTAGTTCTATATAGGTACTGCACTTACTTAATAGAACGGAATAGTGAGTAGTAAGTATGTACTTAAGTACCGCCAACATTTTACTACTTGTTGACTATATCTATGTGCAATGATATTTCTATCTCATAGACATTAATATCTGGTAGCTGTACATACAGATACAAATCTGTACTTATCAATACTTTGCGAATTTTATCTTAACTTAAATTCAAAGATACGTTTAATGATGGCGATTTATTATATCTGCCCAAGTTTAGTATATACCTAACATAACATCTACTGTACAGAATACATAACATAGATACGTGGACTACCAGATTGAACTAGTCGGGCGTGTCTCACCGTCTCAATGTAGGTATTTGGCACTCAACCCTCCAATTATAATTGTCAGTCCAATTGAACTTTGATATAATACATAACCTTATTATAATATTACCTCTTCGTAAATATGATACACCAAGACCAACTTTGGAGCTATACATACTAATAATAGCATGCCTATATTCTACTCACCTTATAATTATAATTTGTATGTGGGTATGCAAATGTCTCACAAGAAGAGTAGAAATGTAGCATGTGCTTACTCCTAATCTAATACACTTTTGAATGCCAAAACCCTGTAATTACAAATCCATATCTATGCAGTACATACAGCCATCATAGCAATAGTATTACAATACAAAAGCACCCTTTGCTGCTGCTGCGTACACCAATAAATAAGTACATAAATGGAATGCTAAATGTACTTACAATAATAATAATATTGTAGTACTACCGTTTAGTACACATTATAGTTTGACCATCATCCATCTCCATCCCTCTTTGCTCAAGTAATTGCTTTCGTAAGAAGCAATTTAAACTTCGTAAATAAGTAGGTTGATTTGAGTCCATTCTTGACCGACATTAGTTGACGATAAGATGAACACAATCACAATGTCTGACTATTTGAACCATTGGATTCGGGACAATAGACTAACCTGGATTCAATTATCAATTATATATTTACTGATATAGAATTACCTTAACATTATTATCTTAATAGTATAAATTCACACTAGCCACCACTGTAAATGATATACCGTAGCCAATCTCAACTCCCTCATATTTTAAAATTTTAAATATAATCTTTATCTCATCCCTTTTTCACGGTACTGTGAGTACACAACCAGTAAATCCGGCAATTCCTTAGTAAATATCAGCAGTACTAGCAGGTAAATTAGCATCACAATTTTACAACTTGTCTCAATAAATGTTGGGTAAATCCTACTACTCCAATTTTCACTGAGATATTTCTATTCAATTCAAAGTCTAGCCCCTGAGAGTATAGAATTATAGGTACTTAAATAAATATTTAGTTCAGGGGCAGGTAGTATTCGTCAACAAAAATGTCAGATGAATTGTTCTGGAATCTTTATTAAACTATTAACATTTATGAGGCTGACATGTTTTGGCTGTCAGCTAAAATATATGTGTACTGTAGGTAACTAATCTAATGCGCTTAATGACCTAAACAAATTAAAACTGCTAGGCAATTATTAGGTACATTAAATTAATTAATAATATTAATGACAATACCTCCAGTGTACAATTCCCAGGTATGTCAGATAGAATTAGACTTAGTAAGCCAAACCAAACCAATGAAAAGTTGAATAGATCTCGATGATGTTGATTTGGTACGCAAAGCAACTGGGAAACAACTTAACTTGGTACTTTGCTTTGGCAGAAAAGAAAAGAAACGGCTACACCTTTCATTCATCGATAATCATGCCTTGTTCTTTTGATAGCATCTACAGTTAATAGAATTTCCCATTCTTAGCTGTCATTTACATAAGCCATAAAGGTAAAGCGATCACCACCACAGCAACTAACAATGTGACTATACTATTATCAGTTAACCACCAGCTGGCTATCATTCTTTAAAACTATGTCACTCTCACTATGTTTGTACTTTGATTGAATAGAATACTCAGACACATTCCAATCTAAACTAGTCATCTTATTGCAACGAAGGAAATATTAAAAGGAGACCCTTTCATTGTTTAGTGTATCTGAATCTTGAATTTCAAGTGACCCCACAAACTTAGTATGTGCATCATTTTAATTTAATAATTAATATCTATTTACTATTTACATACTAAATGCATGACTTTATGTGCCCATATATGTCAAATACAAATACAAATGGACAATATCTAAACTAGAAATAATTTCAATTTTGAAACTGTGCATATGTATGCAAAACCAAAATCCTGAGCGCACGAATATGCAACCTATATCTCAATAAGTGCGCATTATATTACAAAGAAAGTCCAAATTGTATTGTATGGATTTGACAGATTTGACCATAGGATATTTGAGAGCATTATAAAGTTACGTCTACCTTATGTCAGGCGCATGTAGGTCATTACTATTTTGAATTTTTTAGTCACAGTGCAGTCTAAATAAGTAAACATATCGTTTATTATAATAGACATGCTATAAATAAGAATAGAATTTAAGAACTATTATTTAAATATGTACGCATACATGTATACCCATTATGTAAGGTACGATTATACAGATACAGATATACTATGCATAAAATTTTGTTTCCTATTTGAATGTTCTCAATTTATGCTGTATGAAGTGTGTATGTACTATAATAGATAGTATAACACAAAGATTTAATATTTTCAATACACTGTCAACTGTATGGCCAACTACAAAAGTAAGCAACATTTATTTGCATTATTAGATTGCCTATTTTATGTGCAATGCAAAACCTAACAACAGATCTGTTGAGAGGCAGTGACGAGGTAATAAAAATAAATTGGCATGGGTGTGTATACTATCTGAGTGCACATATACTTTGTATATATGCCTATAAGATAGTGTTAACACATTATGCCTAAGATATGTTTATGTTATACGAATTTCTATTTCAATCAATATTACAATGAATTTTGGTGTAATATATAAATAATCAAGAACCTTTTAAAAGTGTTTTGTGAAGCGAATTTTCGTGGTATATAATATACTAAGGCTAAGTAGTATTGTTAGGACAGAACAGAATGTCACGTTATGTCACAGCTACGAACATTTTGTCAGCGTGACAAAGATCTGCGGTAGACAAGTACATAGTGTGAAAAGTAAAAAAACGCCTGCATGGAACTAAACTCATGTATGCATGCATTCCTGATCTAGATAACATTTTATCGTCTTTATTAGAAACAGGCTTAACGGACGAGTTTCTAGTCTTAAACAAATAGATTCGTTAATCAGTGACTGTTACTTGAAAT
>JAQFYC010004008.1:0-18639 GCA_034694165.1 Tomocerus mixtus | reverse complement strand
GCAGTGCAACATTGCTAAAGTAAAGTCAAAAGATCGTTACCTCACTCCATAACATAGATCACATCAGATCTTTGACTCTACATTGCTATTACTACATTATTCTTTTTTCTATTATTGTGAATTTCTTCTTCTCCCTGTCCCTGTCTTGTCTGAAAGATATTTTCTCGACAAGAAAGCTCAAGAGAAGAAAGTCTCTTCCGTCCCTGTTATGGAAACATACATTATAGCTCTGACTCTTCTTGCTATTCACTAGTGTTCAACATTCTGCACTCTTCCGTTATGTCTGTTTACAGTGTAACTTTACAAATAATAATACATAATGTATCCTTTTCTAGTACATAATACTCATACAGATACGAACAAGTACTTACATATTTTGTGAAGCATTTTTTTTCCTGACAAAACTGTGCATACCGTAATGGCATAAAGTTTACTTTCGTCTCACTCAGGAATTCTTGCACCTCCATCTGCAACAACTATTTATCTATCCATATCCATCCATCCCATCACTTTTAAACTACAAGTCATCTCATAAAACTAATAATATACTACACAACACTCTTCAGCTTTTGACTTCTCCTCTTCTTCCTATTTATGTACTTCATGTCTATCTCACTTGTCTACTAGGAATTTCTCTAAGAAATTACTTTTGAAAAATCGTATCGAACTCAAACTCAAATGTTTCGTGGTTCTGGTCCTCGTTGCATCCTTTCCCTTTAACTAAACTAGACTTAAACGTAACTCACATAACAATATACAGTACACCTTACGTAGATATTGAAGGAATATACATAGTTCTTATGTAAATCTACATACGGTACGGGGTACGGTACAACAAACCATGTACAAAGATCTGGAGGAATGTTTATTATTTCTGTACAGTTCTTCTTCCTTTAGATGTTCCAAGTTAGAAGTTGGAGTTAGGGAATGGAATTTTGTTCTTGTTAAGTTAAGCTAACTTGCTACACACTACCATGTACACAATTACATTTTACATGCATACGGCAAACTACTTTTAGCTAAATGCAAATGCAAATGCATGTATTAAGTAAACTCATTGAAAAAGATAAGGATGAGGAAGTTAGACCAGAAGATCAGATCAGAGATCTTGGATCCACAAATCCAAACTCACTTCAGTTTCAGTTATTTAAGTACAGAGCTATATTATGTTAGTTTTCTTTCCTTGCAATATAGTGTGTGCCTATCTGTAATGATTGCATACAATCATCAAGAGTTCAGCACACACAACACCTAACAAATTATTTTTGTTGTCAGATTGCTTTTGGCAAGAGTTCAACATTCATTCAAGTTCAACACAGCAAGACAACACTAGACAAGAAGAGTCCCTATTCTTTTGGCTTTGGTTTAGTTTAGCTTTCCCTGTAACATTACCATTTGCTTTACTTTACATATTATCTAGATCGTTTGTACTATAGAAGAAGCCGAAGTTAACTTAACTGATGGAGCTTAAAGTTGACTTGTCTCGCTCGACGAGAATTCACTTCACTTATCATATTCTTTTAGCTCAACTCAACCCAACCTCGTTTGCTTCTCACTTCTCATCTACTATCTACTTTAGTTAGTTAGCAGCTAGCTGCATCGTAAATAATCAATTGGAATTGTAAACTAAAACGGTTTTTCTGCACCTTGAACCCACAAAGCTATTAGGATGAATCTCTAACTAGATTATCAATTCAGAATTCAGAAATTCAGATTTATCTGCCTTTGTGAGTATTTTCGCTATACAAAGCATGTTATGCATATATATTGACCAGGCCACGGCCACGGCAGCTTATGCAAACTAATTTGCATAATAAAAAGTATAATTTTTTAACTTACCCAAAGCTCTTTTCACCTCCTCCTGATTCAAGTACAGATTAAATGTCCCATTGCATCTCACCACAAAAAACTCACAAAATATCCACAGAAACACTAAAATGCTGTTGCCAAAAATTGGCCCGTTTTTCCCTTTGCGTTTTGCCATTTTATTTATATGTAGCTGTAGTTATTACGCGAGGAATGTATGTATATTTCCGGATCGTAAGTTAGTGCATCACTTTACTGTAGATATTACATGGTAAATAATATCAACATACAGTACACTAGCAAGTAAGTATTTAGCTTCTGTTAAGAAATGTAACACACCGACAGCAAATTACTTGGTTTAAAATGCTGTTTCTAATCAGACACATGAAAGAATTCATTATACAAAGGAATCCTTTACTTAAACTTTAAACTCACTTACTTGCCTACAACGTACAGATACAACTTTTCTAATCAGTCAAACTCAACTTAAATCAAACCACTGCACTAAAATAGTTGTGTTTGCGTTAGTAGTTTATGTACGTAGTTAGTTACATAAATAACAGAGATAAATTAATGTGTGGAGACTGAGACTCCCTGTTGAACTTTACATTTAACATTGCATTGGAGAGTGAACGAAACAAACGAAGGAAGAAACACTTTATCTTTTGTGCAGAAGAACATACAGGAGTTGTATTTCTGTATGTATTTGTAACTTGTAAAGTATTGTAAATTGTATGAATGAAAAATGCTTAGGAAAACATTGTGTATTTAGTATAAGTAGTTGAGTTAGTTTGAGTCTAAGTCGAGTTTCGTCAGCAGCCAGTTCAATTCTCAATTCTCAATTCCTGATTACGTTCCCATCACATCAGTGAAAAAGTAGAAAAGAGAGTAGAGCAGACTAAAGTGTGAAAAAAGTTTATCTCCGAAGAGAAACAAGTTTGTTTTATCATGAGAGAGAATGTTGTTATGTATTTGTAGTGTAGGTGAGTGAATGTTAAGCTGTCTTGTTGTAGTAAATGGTAAAGAAATGTTTTAGTTTGCCTTGCCTTGCTTGCATCCACATTTGTGTTGTTTTGGGATGTTGTGTATATTGTGTAAGTAAGCGGAGCACGTTGTATCAACTTAACGGAGTGAAGACAACACGATCTCTGCTCGTCGCCAGACTAAATAGAACTGAAGCCCGAAGGGGGAAGAAACTGCCTTTTACTCTAGTATAGTAGTAGTACTGCAAGTAATACATTGCCAGTGTGCACAAAGGACAGAAACAGCCTTGCTACAGTATAGAGCAGGACAAGACAGCAGCTAAGCAATGCTTATGTATACTTATGTGTAGATTGTATGTAGAATGTGGATGGGGTACGTCTTTACATTACCCTTTACGTTTAGGTAGGTTTTGCATGTATAACAACTCGTCGCAATGTGTCTATAGGAATATAATGCGTATGTTGAGAGTTTGCTTTACTCTGCTTGAGAATTCTCAGTCCATAACTATAACATAGTCGTTGCATTATATTCAGTGGTCGGAAAAGTTTTAAAACTCAATTTGATAATGCAATTGGAATAAATATACAATATTACATACCAAAACACCTAAACAATGTAAATTCTGAGGACTAACACCAATCTTACTTTTATGTTTAGTAAAAATTGCCCATAAATAATAAGATACTAAAATATCAGTTCGTTTTAAAGACACTTAAAGACTCTAACCTGCATATTCACCAAAATGGAAAAAATTGTATGATTTAATAGAATACTGAATGGCTATTTTTCATTTCTAATTAATTTAAAAGGTAACCTAAATTTTTGTTTAGGAAAAATTGGATTATTTTGAAGCGAAGTCACTATTTGGCCTTCAGTGCCTCGTTTAGAATTAAAATTTTGATATTCATGGTAAATTTCGATGATTTTCGAATGTACGCTTACAATTTAAATTTTCAAATGAATCCATATTATTTGCATTCTGTTTTGCAGTATTTCTTGTTGCATGGTTTTGAAAGCTTTGCTGCTTGTATATCCAAGCTCTGTTTCCATATATTCTTCTTTGCCTTAAGTTAGAAACTTGGCAGGATAGAGAATGAACTTGAATATTTCACTAGAGTGTAGATACCTACTTTATAATCTATACACAAAACCAGCACCATACCATACCACACAGATACTCACATAAATAGAGTAAGATATATAAATGTGTAACATAACATGCTTTATATAATATAGCAGAAAATTGGCTGAACTTCACTGCGTTAGCAAAAGTAAACGAAAAATAGAGACTGTAACTATTACGTTATGAGCGTATGTCAGGCCAGACCAGTCCACTGCATATTGCATTGCAATCTCCTTAAGTCCACATTATACAACTTTGTATTGCTTTAGCGTGTATATAACGATCTACTACCACATATTGTATATGTACCATACTATGTCCTTATAATATTATACAGTTCACTGCCTTAGATCAAATACAAAATACGAGTTCTTCCTATAAGGAACTTTGCTACAGATCCCATTTGTACTTATTTCTCCCTTTGCGCATCGTACAGTACATCCCAGTTTCTCTCTCACTATTTTATTTTACTTTTTGAGAGAATTTTTGCCCTTTACCCGCCTGCTTTCCTTATTTCCCTTTTTCTCATGTATCTGGTTAGTACTTACAGATCTGTATATAGTAGAGTAAAGCACATAAGGTTCAACTTGTCTAGTTACAAAGTAATCTGTAGTTGTGTCTACCGCTGTCATATATAGATCATGATAGCATCTCGTCTCAACATAACATTGTAAACCAAACCTAACCACCCGCCCGACGTTTTCTTCTCCTTTCCGACTTAAATAACATTTCTAATGTCTGCATAGTTTTATATGTGCACCACAACTACAGATTCATTCTTATATATCCGTACATATGCTAAGCAGTAGAGTTACACTATGGTGCACTGAATCTCAAATGGAGAATGAGTTGATAATTTAAGAAGAAGAGCCTGCATGTCGAAAATAGGGTGTGTAATGTGTGTGCACTCCTTTTCTTTCTGTCCTGTCTTGTCTTTTCTTCGTAAGCTTGGCTTTTAAGAAAAAGTTAGAGTTTTCCCGAATTCTACCATTTACCATTTACCATTTACATAACATGCATGTATGTACAGTACTGTTTTGTGCTACAGTTTCAAATCAGATGAGATGAGAAGAAAGGGAATGTCATAGGAATATACCACAGTAACAGTACTGCACTGGAACTGGAGGAAAGATAGAAAGACAAGACAAAGCAATGTAATAAGTACATTCTGTGTCTGTAAGGAATGAGAATGAGTTTTGTTTTGGTTCAGTTTAGTTTTCTTTACAGTCAACGTTTCAACTCCATGTGCAGGGCTGGGCTCTTTTCCATCTCATGTCGACTCTTGTTTTTCTGCAATAAGTCAGTCATGTCAAAAAGAAAATTCTTATCTTTCCGTCCTTAGGTTAATGAAAATTTATTCCTCATTTTCATTCGCTTACATGCACTGCGCGTAGCACTTTGTGTACTTACTCCAGATAACTTGATAACTATGCGTACGTGTGCAAAACCTGCAATGCAAGTGTATGAAGATGCTGTAGTTTGCCAATTCCGAGGCTTAACTGCAACAATGCTAGGACTACGTGAATGTGTTATAGGTATGGGTGGGCTGGGGTGGTTGGGCATGACAAGCATACAAAACTCATACTTTACCTAATTAGTATTGGAAATCATCGAAATTATGTAGTAACCTATATACAGATATTTGGTTACAAAGAAATAGTAACTTGTGTAATGAAATTAATTAGGTTACACTTTAGTGGAAACGAAACAAATTTTAATACATGTAATCGACAATGGTATCCGAAAATCTGAACGTATTAATTGAATTAAAATTGTTCTGCTATTAGCAAATATTAAGATCGGGTGCAAACGAGAACTTTATATTTAAATTAAGTAAGTAGTACTTAAGAAATAGGAACAAATCTGAAATCGACAAACTACAATACAATACAAAATACGAAACCTCTTTAAGATGAAATGGAAGATAAGATAGGTACGTACCTTCCTGCAGATATTAAGTCATAATGACCCCGGTTCTAAAAAATATTTGAAATGATGTTACTGATACATTCTAAAATTGTGACATTTTAGCTATTTGCACAGGTGTGTAAGTACCAAAATTATAAAATGCAATTAATGTTTTCTACCCTTTTTCAATTTTGATACAGAAATACAGGAAAGAAGGACTAACCTACCAACTTTAGCAATAATTTACTAATCTACAAAGGAACCAAATTAAAATCTATTTGCAGATTTGTTAGGAATGAATTTATGAATAATTGTGTTTACAAATATATGCGGCAGAAAAAAGAACATTTGCTTTGCTCCTACTCTACTGAATTGAAAGATAAGAAGAAAGGGTTGAAGTTAAAGTTCTTGTTAGTTTTCTGCAGCCGAAAGGAAAAGCAATAAAGCTAAAAGAGACTGTAGCATTGCATGCTTTGCCTGCTCTGCTCACTTTAATCCAGATGCTGAAAAGTACGGATGAGTGACGATCACAAGGAGTGAAGGTGGCGATGATAGTCCTTCAAACTTTCATGGAACTTGTCGCTATTTCACAGAGATCTTTGCTCGTAATCGTAACTCTATACTAAATATATTCTTACTACTTTACACTTATTACGGCAAAATCAAAGGCAAAGCTAAGCTTAAAGTTTTACATTTGCCTGACGGAGTCATAAAAGCCAGAACGCGACATGACAGACAACTCTCTCTCCGTTTCGTATCAACGTCTTCCCTTCAACATTCAAATCCCTAATACTAAATATACATGTACTCTATAAATTCTATCAGCATACTCTGTACTCTACCGTTTCAATTTCATTTGGCTCTCTAGAGCTTTACTAACAACATAACGTAACTAAGTAAAGTAAACCTAAAACCTTATTTATAAGTAAATGTTATGAATATAAAGAAATACAAATAGAAAATATGGAATGAGCCACCCGTTTGTAGTAATCTCTGAAATGTAAATAGGTGTCTTGGATTCTTATGTAACTTTCAACAGATTTGGAGTTTATTTATGGAAACCATATTACTGAACTTACTTACTGAGCTGAACAACTCTCTTTCACATATTCACATTCACACCGATATCAGCAAATAATTCTTCGGAATGAGAGCACCTAAAAGACAAGGTACCATTCAGTTCAGTAACAGTATCTGCAAAAAGTTCTTGCAGTTATATGTATGTAGCAAATAAAAATAGTGCATGTGTCTTGTCTTATCGCACAAAATGTAGCATCCCATTAGGAAAAGCGTTGAAATGTAGTGCAAAAAAGAAATCCTTATATTGTATACAAAAATAACAGCGAAAAATACATAAAACTTATAGCAAATGAACGAAACAGGATTTCTGATATGCAAATGAATATTTGTTTACGGGTTAGTTTCACCAGTTTCACTCGAATGAATAAAGTAGGTGTTTGTTGTGCAGAAATGTTCCCTAATGTTGAATATACGAACGAATATTATGATATAGTTTTCGCCTATTTTTACTTTATACTTGTGCTACTCTATATTGAAGTAATTTTGAGATAACTTAAATAGGACATAGCAGTAACAGTGCAGTGTGGCTCTGTGGTTTGGTTTGGCTTCGTGTCGCGTCTTCCGCAGCACAGTCCTTGAAGAATGAAGATTATTATGATGGTGGTGATGAAATGTTGATGATTATGGGATGGCATTTCGCTAGATGCGAACACAACTAATGTAGCTAACCAGCCGTCCCATTTGTTTTGAATGCCAAAGAAAATATTCGGAGATACAACTTTTCATTTCAACTGATTACAATAGAAAGCATTTCTCCTGCATTTTAATACGCACAAAACTCCACTGCACTTACTGATAATGAGATGCTTAGTCTAGTTTCACTCACTCCGGCAGATATAACAAAGACTGAATTACTCATTATGTTGGACGATCCGCATACTACTGACATAATGTAAATAGTGCTAATTCTATTTTTACAAACGGATACAGCTTTAGTTTTATTATTTTCTGATATCAGAAGGTAATTCCTATTAATTAACAATTAAAATAACCAAAAATAATTAACCAGGCTGATGCATCCGAGATAAGATCATTAGATAACTGTATCTGCAACTTCAGTCACCAACCCTTGCTAAGTTAAGTTATCTGCATCTTTTATGAATTCTTAATTTTAATTATTGGTTTCTTCTAACAAATGACATTGAGCCAAGTTACATTACAAGTTTATATTAGTTAACAATCATAATGAAACTTTATATCGTGTTTTTAAAGATTTACTACCTTGCTTCGCTGTTTCCCGTTCCTCTAAAGGATACCAAAGCAAAGGAACATCACAACAAAGAATACAATTACAGAAAAGCGGTGAGATCGAAGGAAAGCAGTTGAGTGTCTTTAGTTAGATTAAAAATTATTGTCTACTTTCTTCTAAGAGCGGTAGTCGGCAGTAGCGAGCAGATATTGTCTGCACTTACAAGGTTACTTTGTTTCTGTCTTCATAAACAGAATAAAACAGACACGAGAGTCTCTTTCCTAAAATGTAGCATTGCAATAATAGTCATTCAAGTCAGAGTCAGCCAGTGGAGTAAAGTACGGTAAGTAAAAGACGTGTACTTCATGCTGTAACTTTCTTTGAGTTCCAATCCAATAATGCAATACAAGGCAAGGCAAGGGGATGTATACCTATACATGTGCATTGTGCAATCAAGTACCTTACACACATCCAGCCCACATAAGACAACAATATTTAGTAGCTCTTTGTTGTATGTACTTTTGATCCTCTTATCCTCTTCTCAATGCAATTCAATCTCATATTCTTCCTTTACCGTATCCTGCATCTAGATCTTTTCCACTTGAAATTCTATCCTGTACTTCTTTTAAGTTTGGCTTATTGTTAGTGCATACCAGACCACATTTCTTTTCCGCTTCTGTCCTGTCTACGGATGGAATGCGAATGCATTTTATTTCTTTGGCAAACAAAACTATTGCTGTCTCTCTTTCATTACATTTCTTTCAACATACCTCAAGTGTATGCACTAATATATAACTACCATGCATGGATGTCTGTCTAATGTACTATATATGAGTTATACTACTCTGCTACAAAGGTATATTGAAAAAATTAGTTTTGTTTTTGCTATTCATGATTTAACATTTGGATAAACAAATAAAAATCACATAAATGAACAATTTCTGCCATAAAAATTGATAGATAAAAGCATTATCATAATTTCTTCATTCATTCCCGCAGTTAATGCTGTTGGCTTTACAAGTTTAAATGTCTCGTCAGATGAGAACGGTACATGGAATAACGATTTCAGCAGTAGCAATAACTTTCTGAACAAAATGTGTACAAAACTTATCGTATTAGAATACTTATGGAGTTACATTACATTACACATCGCATCACATAAGGGATAGGGATAGTTATAGAACTTTCAGAACGATAAGTAAGTTAGTAATGTTAGCTACTAACCATACAATTGCACACATTCTCATTCTAAATTCCATCATAACTAACAGCTTCCACATAGTACTATAGACGATACTGAAAAGTAAAGTATGTATCTGTTGTGTCTAATGTAACTACGTCCGTAAGTAAAGAAACATTCTTCCAGGAAAGCTCATTAGTTCGCACCTCATTAAAATAAAAGGGAAGGAATCCTACGGAACATTTACATTCGGATCTACTTTACACCCTTACGCATTTCTGGTTCCTTTCGTTTGGTTTAGTTATAATGTTAGCATCTTAACTTCTTACTTGACTTTACATAACTTCCCTTGCGTTGTGTTCTGTTGGCTTGATGCTCTGCTAAACTTCATTCTACATACTTCATTTCCTCCTCTAGATTACAGTGTTGAGCTATAAGAAGCAAACTTTTACTTAATGCCTTAGTTTTAAGATAAAGTTCAGGCCAGGCCAGACCATGCAGGCAACACAACCTAAGTTAAGACAAGGGTCAATCTCACTCAGAAGAACGTTTTAAATGTCTTACTGACACTTCGTTGATCGCTGTGCCATTGAGAAGTACCAAAGTAACTTTATAAGCAACATTTCAACAAGGATCCCCAAGAAAAGAACATTTGGTATGCTAATATCCAAAATGTTACTTTAGTTAAGGAAAGCCCATCATAGTGATGTTAATAAACTAAACACAAAACCTATAAGTACAAGAATGTATATATGAAAACTCTACTATAAATGCAGTTAAGTATAAGACGACGGTATTTACTATAGCTATGACCTTAAATTCATGGGAACGTTTGTATTTGGTTGATAAAGACAAACACACTATTTTCTGTCCGGTCCCGGTGTGTCAAAGTCAAAGCTGAAGAAAGAAGGCGGGGATAAATACTTGACTTTGTGCACACAAACTAACAATGCACAAGGAAGAAAAATAATAATGAAAAGGAAACTATTTGCTCCTTTACGTACGTACAAACACTTAAGATACTGAAAATGATGCTCTATAACTGTACACTGTACTATGTTCTAATATAGAAGATTATATAAGAACAAATTGCGAGTTATAACACATATACTTAATATAGGAAATGTAAAACGTATATTAGTGCGGTAATATGGTTAAAGAGTACAGAAAGTTTTGGTGCAGCATGTTTCCCTATTTTGAGTGGGTTTTCTTACTGCAAATGCTCTTTTGGTTAATATGGACGAAGTGTGAAATGTGATAAGGTGTTTGTAAACTGATTCTGTCTTGTCTTGTCTCACTTTCCATTATATGCATGCACATCGTCTATATTTGTATATAAGTTTAAGAATGCACATTTTTAGGCTTAGAAATCTGAGGAATAAATAGGTCCACTTGCACTGTATAGTGTAGAATGGCTATATATGTACATAATAATCATTTCTTAGTGTCTTGACAAACCAACTTGACAAATATCTATCCTTAACTCAGCTGCAAATATGCTTAACTCTGATTTTCTGGGATACATATGACGAAGTAGGATCTCAATGCCTAGAAAAATGTTGTTACAGCTTTTTTTGCTGTGAGCATGCTATGCGATGCCATGAGCGTCATAATGACAGATTGTGTTTAGAAAATGGGGATATTTTCGTGCCACAACACGAGAGACGACAGATAGACCAGATTTCGTTACTTCAGTGGATCATTTGGTCTTTTATTCGCTATTAGGAAATCTTTTGGACTAAATTGCTAGAAAAACCAAACCAAGAATGTACCCAATACTATAAGTATAAGGAGTAATGTATCTGTTTGCAATAATTGACAACCTATACTAGTAGCTTCTTAGTTCTTTAAATCGGAATCCTTTTTTCACAGATCATACCGAAATATCAATGCTAATAAGTGAATTTTGGCGTCGACTTGTTCCTGTCTTCGCCGACTCACTCAGTTAGTTGGCTTTGGCTTTGACTTTTGAAAATGTTTAGATTTTTTGTTAAAACTGTGCACGCGGCTCGATTTCTCCTCTTTTTCTTTACTTTACGATTACGATGGGCTGAGACTTGAGACGTGTTACAAAGTTACATGTAAACTATGCATAATCTTTTTTTCTCACAGATCATTGACGAAAGTTTACTTCTTCCATGCTTCAATGTTCAAAGAAGGAATGCAAATCATACTAATAAGTGTAGCTCTATAATACTACATACATACATACATAAAGTATCAGTTTGTACAAATATTCTCCTTAGGCATTAACACGGAGATGACTAAAGTAATAAATTCTGTCAAGGAATGCATTGAGTGCTAGTTTGTATGGTGGAGTTAGGCAATTAATATCTCAAATGTAGCAACACTCCTAACTAGCGTAGGTAAATGTTCTAATAAATACAAGCAAAGTATACATCATTAAACTTTTAATGAGATTATTAAATCATCTCACAAATATTGCCGCGGAATACATTTATGAATGAATGAGTGCTATACAAATCCCTGATAATTAATTGCCCCTTTTCTCTGCTAATTGCGAGTTAAACTGTGTGACAAATGCGGAAAGTCGGTGGGAATGGCAACGTATTATCTATCTCAATGCTTCCTTGTCTTAACGACTAGCCCTCAAGATGTTTACAACTAACATTAATTCCATTACCTTACTTACACCTTATAATTACTTACAAATGTCTTTAGGAATCTTTACTGTGTAAATCTACTTACTTAATGAAAATAAAGGAACCTTTATTATCATACCGTACCCTATTAATCCCTTCATATATGCAAGTATGGGATATGATAGAAAGTTTTACGGTGTTATATGCCTTATACCTACTATATAATTTTGTGAACACTTTTTGCCATTGAATTTCCGCATAAGTGCGGATATATTTATAGCTGAAAAGTTATAGTGGGCGAAGTATGGAAAGGAACGTCTTCCTGTACAACAAAAGTAAAGCTGAATAAGTGAAACGGGTTTATCTCCTGTGAGACTCAGAGTGCCAATAGGAGTAAAAGTTATGAGTCTGTGAGGTCGTTAAGAATGTAAAGGCTTGGTAAAAGGACATTTGATTCGGGTCATATATTGGCCAAATGGTCCTACACTCCTTTTGCGGGGATTTCTATGAAATAATCATCAAAGGGGAGTGGAAAGATGAGGTCTCCTCCCGTCTTGTCTTGTTTTGCATTTTATTACAGGGAAAGTGAACCCTCTGCAATATATTATTGTAGATTAATGCACAAATGTATGTTGGGGGCACATATGTGTATGAAGATTCAGTTCCGTGGTTTAACTGCCAAATGCATTTACTTCATATTAAAATATGTGTCACAAAAATATATGTATTTCCCCAAGCAAAATTACATAATTTTAAACTACAATAAAATATTTTAAATAATTAATGAAGTAAGGTCAATACGAAGCGAAATATTTTTACAATAAAATACATAAATAATGGCAAAAGTAGTAACTCAGGCCCAAGAACAGGGTGGGGTTCCCCGTGCTTTGTCAGCTATACCTACGACATATGCGAAACGGTTTCTGAGATACTATTCCTTGATAAAGCAAAGATCAGTTACACGTATTTTATGTAAGGTACCTATTTATACAGATGTCTTTACACACATTTCAATAATTTGTCTCTTCTGTCTCTCTACCTTCCTTGATCGTAAGTTCTTTGCCTGGCCTGCCATGTGACCAAATTTAAAAAAAAGACAAACTCATCTCTCCGTATTTTTTTCATGCACAAACACTTAAGATTGTATCTTGTAGTCTTCAAGTAGTTTTACAAGCTTTGTAATGGAATACAGTGTGCATCACACGTCAACTTTTAGAAACATACATTCTTTTGAATTTCAATTACCTAGTACATCAAGTTATATTAGCTATCCTATATGTAGCTATGTAAAACTATCTTTGTAAAGAGTGTATGCTTTTCTATTTACTTTTGTTTTAGTATTACAGACAAAGGGGATAAAAAATAATGTCTATTATTTAGATTCTGGCAAACTACAGTAATAATAAGCTAGCTTGTCTCATCTTATGGTATCATATATAATATGTCTGCTCGGCTGGCTGCTGTGGTCTTTTTTGTCTTGTTTTCTTAAAGGTGGAGCCCTCGGTTAGTAAAAGTTACCAACAAAGAAAATGGAAACTCAAAAGAAAACAAATCTCGTAATTATTTCAGTTAGGCTGAGCCCCAAACAAAAACAATGTACTTTTAAATAAATGTGTTGTGTAATTTTATCTGTTTAAGTTACTCGAATGATTAAATGAGCTGGTCAACTGGAGAATAGCCTCTCCTTTGTATTATACAATACATTAGGTTCTCTTACACTTTACAGTTTACAATGCAAGTGCAACTGTCCCATCAAGATGAACAACTTGCTTTGTAAAAGCTTAGCAAGGGCTGGCTGGACAGATGCCCATGTGTCATGTAATGTAAATCCAATGTAAATAACTACTCCTTTGTTTTCATTCTGTCTCCTAATGGCGAAGAAATGAAAAATGGTGTTGGATAGAAGGATGGAACTATGGAACTCATTTCATTTTACTGTTCTTGCTCGCCTTGACTGGAAAATAGATAACAAGCACAGTGCAAACAGCATATCAGGAAATTCATGGGACCGGAAAAGTCTGTCCCTTATAGGGGAGCCTAAGCTTATACACACGATACTAATATTATTGTACAGTACAGAGTACATTCACGAGGGATTAAAAAATATCTAATACAATTAGTGTTGTTCGTCAGAAATTCCCTTATACTATACGCCAAAATCTGGGCCACAAACGTTCAAATTTTTGTCCCTAATGGCTTTCCCTTATACATGATTTAGCATTTTTCTGGTAGGGCCTTTTACATGTAAGCATCTATCGCTTCTATCGGGTTTCCCTTATAACCGGATTCCTTAAATCCGATTTGCACTGTACTTGTTACGGCTATAACTACAATCTTTGCACTCACTCATTTGCGACTTTGAGAATCCCTTGTAGTTATTTTAAATGCATAAGGAAGAATAATGTCAAAAGAATGTCGCATAATAAAACTGAACTTACTTGAGTTCAAAAATCGTTAGTTCTTACTGAATAATTAGTTGTTAACTTAGTGGACAACTAATTACTTTTTAGTTGTAATAATAAAATTAAAGATATAAGAAATACTATTACTAGGTATAGTTTTGCCAGTTTCTCCTGAACACAATAATCAAAAGTATGCAAACGTAAATATGTAAAATGTAAACACACAGTTCAAATAAGATCAGCAACTAAAATAAATACATTAAAAAACCAAATAATTAATTCCAAGTTTGGTCTCATCTCCAATCTATAATTGAAAAGTTATTTAGATATTGGTAGCCCATCTTCCTTTTAAAATGGTAATAAAACAAGGTAATTAGTTGTAAGAATGTTAACACGTTTAGGTGCCAATAAATGTGATTTCTGCAGATATTCAAGGTTCTAATCCTAAAGGCAGCATCAGAATTGGATCATGATATGAATTGCAATGTAATTTGAATATGAATATTTAGGAAAGATTTCAAGAAAAACTCACGTCAAGCCAAAAGTTTCCAGTTGAGTAAAACTATACTATACGAATTGCAAATGTTTTTATGCAACATTTTATTACTAATATGTAACAAATACATTAATAAAGTATAGTTAGCTGACATAGGTACACATCACATCATTTTACGTTACCCTTTTTCATTTCCTTACGTCTTGATTTTTAAAACTAACTTACATTATTTCTCAGCATGAATGAATGACAAGAATGACAACTGTAGTGTAGTGTACAGAGTCGGTGGGTTCAGCGAAACCTCTACAGATGGAGAAAGAAAAGGGTTGCTGGAGAACACTTCAACAAGAAGTTAGTTACGGCACAGAAGAGTTTCAGCTCAGCTTCAGTCTTCATGTTTCTGTCTCAACCTCATCTCAATCTGCAACAGCAACAGCTACTCGCTTCTCTTCTTTAGTTTTTTATCCATAAAGCTCATTTCCCTGGAAAACACGGGACTGTTAGATAGTATGGAGGAATGAAGTTGAAACTAAAGGGAACGGAAGAACGGTTACTTGTCATAAGAGCCGATTCGCTAAATACTATGTTTTGTCAACTTCTACCTAGTTGACTGCTTTTTGAGATTGCTACATCTACAACTACAACCTTCTCCCAGAAGGCTTAAATTCCTCCTACAGCTGCACATAATTAATCAACTAGCAGTAATCACAAATCACTCACTACTATTTATTTACTCTTAGCAAATTGCAATTTCATTTCCAACCCATTTTCCATCATTTCCATTTCTTTATAATGACAACATGCATTTTACATTTGTGTAATACAAAAATTTGGGCCAGCGGCTGGTGTTATCTGTGTATTACTAGCAAGTAGAACTATTATGTAGGCATACAATTATTTATAATAAATATCAATGTCTAACATTTTTGCATAAATATATGTTATACAATTGTATTATGATAATTGTGTATATACTAATCGTTAGCATGCATGGCATACAGTACATCAAAATTCTTAAAATAGCATCTGCACCTGGATAGATGCAAAAAATACCTAAATTCTCACGAAAAGGTAATCTACTTATTTATAAGGGCATATTTATATGAGGATAGCAAACATCAATGCATTACCTATCCTACAGTAACACCCAAACTATGCACATCTTTACCAACAGCATATGCTACACACATATTCAGTATAAATCCCAGTATTATTTTATATTTTAGGTTCAACAACTGAAGTTTTGGGGAAACGCTTACTACCTACCTAGGCATTACGCGTAATGTCGGATTAGGCGATGACCTGCAGCAAATTGTATTACACATAAAATAAGTAAAATTATATGTGCTTACTATCTACTATGTACTACTTATATAAATATTATAAGTAGATACACTAGTTGTAATTACCAGTATCACCATCATAAAACTGTATTTGGTTAGTGTAGCGTGTGACAAACAGTGCAAAGTATCACATTTCCGATATAAGTACGTTACATCACTATTATGATATAAATAGTAAACACAATTCTGAATGCTGGACGAAGTGGGAATTAAGTATGTATGTGGTGAACAGGAAGTATTCAGACTCAGCGTTGTACTAACTATAACTATGCAATGACTTTGATTTTACAAATTGATGACGAATATTTAACAGGAAAGACTCTGTATCACCAACGGAAAGCAACTCGACACGTCAACTTGCGTGATGACTTATTTTGGAATCCGAGTAAATAGCATTCCAATATTAGTATCAACATAGAAACGTAATAATGCCTTTATTTCTCATATCACATTATTGCCAATTGTGACTACATAAAGTAGGCTCCTTATAGGGATATGATATATGTACATACTAGGAAATACAGGTGAGACATGTAGCACTTTAGTTAGCGCTTAGTCTTATCTTATCCAATGTTGTCATACCTTATGATAAATAGATTGTTATTTCAAAAACAGTTGGCATACTTATTTATAAATAAGGTCAGAGCTTATCTCACTGTCAGTTACAAAGTATGCGTTACTTTATTCTTGTTCTTAGCATTAGGAAGAAGAATCAGTTGAGGTAAAAAGGACAAAGCTCGGGATTTTGCAAAAATTTCAAAAAATATTATCAAAATGAATCAAAAGCTCCGACTTTGTGTTTGTATTCTATTTTTGTTGAATATTCAAATTCAAAGTGTGCATTCCTGGAGAGCGAATTTAAAGCTTCTGGACTATGGACAACCGTGCAACTTGTACCCAACGGAAAATGATGGGATTTGCAATTTAGAGAAAAATCTAGAGTGTTCATCTTCCACGTTTCCGAATGTTTGTGCCTGTAAACTGAGCACTGAATATAACCAAACTGAATACGACGGAGAAGTGCGAGCTTGTCTTCATGTTCCTGGAGTAGCGGATTCGTTTTCATGTCAGACGCATACCCAGTGTGCCTCTTCTTCCTATGGAAGTTTCTCCAGATGCAATCAGGAAGGAAGATGCGAATGTTTCCACGAAAAAGAGGAAACACAACTTGTTGACAATATCTGCTTCTTAGCGAGACCGATTCCCTACGGCGGAAAAAGTGTTCCGATGAGTCCCTGTAATCAGAATTATGAATGCACATCATCAGCTCTTGGACAATTATCAAGATGCAATATGGCCTCACGCACTTGCGAATGTTTCGACACTGTTACAAATGGAAAGCGACCCACGGCTCCGTATAATGGAAAATGTGTTGCGGCAAAGCGGTTGGAAGATTTCTGTGAACACGACTACGAGTGCCAGGCCGGATATCATGTAAATGCCATTTGCTCCGTTCATGACAATTACCTTTCAATTAAGGAAAAAGTATGTGTCTGTCCGCAACATTTAAAATGTGATGGAGGATCTTCTGCTACGACAACAACTGTAAAACTTGGCTTCATTTCACTCTGCTTACTCAGCGTGGGAATTTTCCACTGTCAGTAACTAGTTCTACGTATAGTCTCTTAAGACATACGTTTTTGATTAACACATTTAATTAAAATCTTCCATTTTGTATTCAAGTGTTAAATATGTTAACTATTTTTAAGAACACATTCTTTGTAATACTCTTATTTGTGTACTGTATCTAGTACTGACATAAATCACTGCCTTACTTTTATATATGTTATCTCCTAGCGTAATTCCAATATTAACCATTATAATGTCTATAATAAAGACCTATACTTACATTACATGCTATATTTATATGTAGTACAATTAGCATCTTGGAATAAAATTACTGTTTTGTTAACTATGAATTTTTTTGAATTTTATTTTTGAATTTTATTTAACCATACATTTAGGTTTTTGCCAATTTCTATTTGTGCCTTTACAATGTAGTGGTAGTGAGCATTCTGTGCACATCATTCTGGTAATTTACTAATTAAGCATTGCAAATAAATCTTTTCCCCGTGACAGAAATTGATAACTTGCATTTTGTAAACTACTATGTAATTCTACCACAATAGCAAAACGATGTCACCGCATTTTGTTGCTTTGTATATTTGTATATCATCACGTTTAAGCTATGATAAATTCAAATGCCCCCTACATATATCTGTAGGCACATTATTAAAAAAATTAAGTTAAAGCATCTGGCATTGATTTTTTAAATTTTATCAGAACCTTGTGTCGTGTCGCCTCCAAGGTGATGTCCTCCACATTTCCACCTAACTGTCGTTATGAGTCACAACTTTATACTCACTAAAGAAGTATGGATACGGTTATAGTAATGATTAAGGACAGACTAATTCTGATTATTCTGCTGAGCAATCCATCTTTAAAAATTTATTATTCTGATCTGTGGCATAACAACAAGACCGGAATTCCCATTCATCACGAACCCGAAATCCATAAACAGGAAT
>JAQFYC010004007.1:0-18645 GCA_034694165.1 Tomocerus mixtus | reverse complement strand
CAAAATTGTTCCCATCCTGAAGTAAGTCGCCCTTTGAAAAACTCTGTCCCATCCTAAAGTACTACAAATTTCATCCAAACTAATATTTAGTCCTTTCAATTCCGCTATAACTACAAAGAAATTACATTTTAAAATTACATTTTAAAATTATATTTGGGCAAATTAAAAAGTGACGAATTTGCTATAATATAGCAAATTCTTCACTTTTTACTATATAGTTATATTATAGTTATATTATAACTTGGTTAGGGATGGGCAGTAATTTTTTTAAGTTATGTATAAATAATATAAATGTAAATAGTGTAAATAGTATAAATACAAACTTACTCGTAGATTACTTTTATTTAAATAAATTACGATGTTTTAAATTGCTTTCAATCATTTCAAATACTGTTAAAGCTATTGGCAATAAATCACTAAAGTGTTTTAACAGCCTAATCTACCGAATCTGGCGAGGAATCAATAGCTATGCCACAGTAAACATATTGAAGAACTATTACGTAATACATTACTTTGAATATAAAAAACTACATACCTAGGTATTTTAACGTATATTTGCTTTAAGCATATTATTATTACCTGCTACCTACAAAGGAATAACAGGCAAATATTCCGTAGTCACAAATAATTTTTAAAAACTATGCAGTTTTTACGACAACGGTTATCTGGGGTTTTAAATCCTCTTGTACGAATTAAAATAATAGCTGAGTGCGTGGAAGACGAGGAATATCAAAAATACTACATTTATTCATTTTCAGATCAATTTTTTAATAGTGTTGGGTTCAATATCAATTTTGGATACTTCTTTGGAGCATTTCCATTTTATTGGAGTAGAAATGACTACACGATAAAATATACAAAATCTAAATTCAAAATCTGGCAGACGTATTTAGGCGTATTGATATGGTGTCTTTTAACCTCTGCTATGTCTGTGCAATTTGTAAAATTTTCTATCAGAGGAGATATTTCATCATCATACACACTTGTCATTCTATTCTGTGTTGGTACTTGGGTTTCACTGCTGCTGCTATTGTTTCACAAGCATTATGCAGACATGATCGCAGCCGTCGTTACGGATATTCTGAAAAACATTCGAATTTTTGAAGGTACAGATATTTTCCAAAATAAAGTAGTATCCTAAAATTATTTTGCCACTAATTTACATTGTTATAATTATATTTTATGTATTGCTATCATTTAAGAATAATCTAGCTATTTCACTTCTTATGTGTAAAATTAACTGGCTTGCAATTTGAGAACCTCTGTGCAAAAGTAGTATACTAATAAGCTTACTAATACTTGTTTGCTCTAGCTTCTTTGCTAAAATTTCTAATAAGCAAAAATGTTACTTTTGCAGAAAAATATTTTCTTGAGAAGCAAAAGCCAAAAACACCAACCCTGGATTACCTATTAAAAATGATGGACGTTTTTGCACTCGTATTTCCAATTGAGTTTGCATTCGGATATTTAATGCTACACAAGGATCCAATTTTTCTTTACCCAGAAAGATTTCAATCCTACCCTTTTGTACTGGCGACTTGTTTAATTTACATGTGGGCTTGTTGGATTATATGTTTTCTACAAAATAACCTCTTGCATTTATTAATAATTGGATACAAATACTTGGCTCTTATCACTCAGGAACTTAGGTAAGTTCATGACTTTTGGAAAATATGCCATTTAATACAGATTCGATGTCTATTGCATAATATTTTTAAGCGGCGAAATTACTGTAGGGACATATATCTGTCTGTATTACTGTATTCTGTATGTATGTATTTGCGTGCCTGTGTGCCTTTCCTTTTTGAATTCCATTTTCAGCATTCAATATAATACCGTTATAAAAGTCCCACGCCCACAACTAATATCCGTTTTGCAATGAATTATTAAGCTGTGAAACAATTTTATAGGAACACGTTGTCTGTGTGTGTGTGTCAGTCTGTCCGTGACCTCGATAATTTTTCAACGGTTCAACTTTTTCAGTTTTGTTTTCAGAGGTAGCCTGGGGTTTAAGCACCAACATATTGTAAATTGGGTCACATCGGTGTAAGGTCACCGATTTAGATCAATTTGAAACGTAGGGTGTCACAGTTACTCTCGCCGGAACCTTATGGGAAGTCCAATAGCATGTATATGTATATATTCATACCGCTAACATAGCATACAAGGTTGCAAGTATATCTCACATATTATGTACCCCTAATTCACTGGGCAACTGTGATATCCCACTAAGACCGCTAATAACTTTTTAACTATTCAACCTATTTCAAGTTTGTGTTCAGCAATCAGTACATGAAGGTATATACGTGTCTCAATTCACCCCAAATTTACTGGGGCAGTGTTAGATGCAACTAAAATTTCGGACAAGTTTTTTACGGTGCAAGCATTTTGAATTTCGTTTTAAGAGTTCAAAACATAGGTATACGGTACGGTATACATGTAAGTCTCAGAGTACCCCTAGTTATTAGTGAGCATTTTGGTTCACACCTTTGTTACATCCGTTTTACAATTGTTTTATTAAATATGGAGATATGGTGTAGAAGCATCAATTTTCGTGTAGTACATATAATATATTCATTTAGTATAAATAGTTTAGGTACCTGCTTAATTTATAAAATACTATTCAATTAATATACACTCTATTAATATTTTTTTCATAGTTTTGGACGTCCCAACTACAATACGAAAGAAATCGTCCGTTCGCCTGTCTTAATAGTAAAATATATGACACTGACCAAAATATATTTGCAGATTGCACAAGATATGCTTGGTATAACATTAATGCCTGTTCAATCATTGTTAGTAAGGTTGATTATTGTCATTAATGTTTTAATTATAAAACAAAGCGCAAATTTTCATTTGTATCTACTATGCATATTTTGTTGCTTGTCTGTTGGTTGCTTTATCGGTTGGAGTGTTGTATTTATATCTTTTGAAAAAATATCACGTTTTTTTAATGATTTGATAAAAAACCTAGATAGCTACAGTTCCAAAAATATAACATACAAGAAATATATCAAGAAATATCGGATTGCTTGTAAACCAATCCATTTCAGAGTAGGAGTTGATGACCCAATCACTACTCAAAGTGTACCAAAACTTTTACTTAGTATCAGCAGAGAAACAGCTAAATTGCTTATGGTACCTATCAATAAAATAGCGGGGGGAATAGCATCATATATTTAATACTTAACGATTCTTATGTGAAATACGATGTAATAAAAGTAATTAGTTCAATAAAGTAACTTGCCTACAATAAATATGTATTGTCACGAAGCTTCTCAAATTTTTAAGACGAGCATTTCTGTAATATAGTACTAGATACTTAATATGTACCTAACTACCTATACCGGATTTTCTGTTAGATAGTATTTGACTAAACTTTAGAATAGATTACTATATATTCGACAGATCTACATCATAATTTGACTAATAATATGTAATACGTGTGTGAGTAATAGGAATTGTTATGTTGTGCTTGTGAGTCAACTTTTATTTAGGGAGGACTGGGAGGACTATGTACAACGCACAGTCGACAATTTCTATACATATTTATTTATTGTTTTAGGACCCTGAACTTTTGATCTTATAATAATATGAAAGCCGCCGCCGTAGCTTAGTAGGGCCGTTCTAATCGTGTGTAGTATAGTGAACATCCTGAACGTCATGTTTTCCTATTCATATACCATCTTTATCCGTAAACAATGTATTTGATTTCTTAAGTGAGTAATATTATTTGTTTTACTGCTTTGCGACACAATTTTTAGAATAGAAATTAAGCACCCAAGGTATTCATAGCACTTCAGTTTGCGGATCCTTGTGTAACGGTATAACTTTTTACGATAGGGCAGCAAGGTCCTTCATAGCTGAACTTAAACTAAGTCATCTACTATTATTTCCCTAGATACTTGATATTTTGATTTGTAATTACGTACGTATATCAGGTTTTGAAGTCTTTCTAATATTCTAGTATTTTTTAAAATTTCATATACCATCCCATGCCTCTAAAAGCTTCCCCATATTATATGTAATGTAGGTATATAAAATCATGCATTTATTTTACACACATTATACTCTCAAATATATTTATTGCAAATATATATTTCGTCAAATACTGAAAATTTTCTACCTGAATGTTTAAATTTTACACTGAATATTAGTATATCATTGAAAGCAATTCCCTACTTGTTTGCTATGAATTACTATATAAACATTTATGCATCATTTCCAATTCATTTCCATTTTCCATGGCCGGAGCTGCGGAGGAGAGAATAATAGTATTAAATTTGGAGATTGATCGGAGGTATCTTGGTATCTTTCTGATTATAGGATTCAAGGATGCCAAGAATTTGGCTCGAAAGCAAACTGTGTATTATCGGACCTTATTATTCCCGAAGCAAATAATATTTTGTTGTTGTTTTGCTGCTTGGAACTGTGAACGGAACCACGCCAGCACTTCTGCTCTGCACAGTAGGCGACGTGGAGCATGGAATAGATTGTTTAAAATAAAATGACAATTAATTGACTATTAATTATACCTGGCCATCAACAATTGAAGAAGAATCACGATGTATCCACGTTCGACTTCGGAAACCCTCACCCCTCCTGAAGAGGACCCGGAAAATAATAAATGTTTGATTTGCTTCAACGAAATCAGACTGACGAAAAGTCGTCGGACATCATCGCCAAAGTGTTCCCGATACGTCTACGACATTTGTTTCAAATATTTACATTCTGCCATAACAAAAGAAATTTCAGTCAATAAATCAAATTTTAGTTATGAAAACGAAGACTGCAGGTCACTGTGCCAGAAGTGTTTGTCATCAGCTGCTGATCTCGTGGACCTCAACGAACAAATGGAATTTTTTCACAAAAGTATAACTGAATCAACTTTACTTTTCTCTTTAGAGATTCTCAATCGTCGTCGAACCATCAATCAAAATTACGAGACTTATGAAAAGGATAAGAATAAAATTCTCGAATTTGACGTCTCCGTATTTCCTGATTGTGATTTTGGAAGTCCTGTCAATAACCCCTTTCCATCTCAAGAGTCTCAGTCACAGGGAGGACCGTCATCTGGTATTAATGGTGCCAAGGACAAAAATTTATTCATCGTCCCCGTAAGTCACGCTCTTCCAAGTGACATGAAAATTGAAAGCAATTGGGCCGACTTTGATGACTGCGATGATGATGCTGTTAGCTTATTAGAGCTTACCGCCGATGAAATCTTTGCCCCTTCTGATTCTTCGGAAAACTACTTACCGTCAGGAAATCAGTTAGAATATGAAGATATTCAGAAGTATCAAGTTAGTAATATGCTGGGACCAACTGCAGAGTTAAATGGTATATAATTTTGCAATGAATCAGTTTTGTCAATTATAATTTAAGAGCATTTAACTTAATGTACGTTTAATCAATTTTAACATGATTAAACACATATTAATCTCTAGAATTTTACAATGCTGTTCAAGACGATGATGAGACTGGTCCACACAAGAGGCTTAGACAAAAGAAACAGTTTCCTGAAGAAGAAAATTATAAACTTGACTTTAAAAAGCGAAAATATAAGAAAAGGTATGTACCTAACAAATAATTGTAATTCACATTACACTTTTAATCATGTTAGGTGGTTTTTCTAAAGATCGTCAGTTTTAAATAAGTAACTAACTATGTTTTTGTTTGCAATTTGAAATTACCTAAGCACTTAATATTTAATCTGTGTCTAAACAAATTGTCTTCTATATTATTAAATCTGATACAATAAATTTTATTATTGTGGTTTTGTTTGTAGTCTGTTTTTAACATGCGAAATAATTTCATTTACAATTTAGAAAATTCAAATTCATTCCCCATGCAACAAAGGCGGCAAAAGAGAAGCAAAATCTCCGAAATACGCCCATGTTATTCCACCGCAAAGTACGGCGGGGGCGACCAAGGAAAGTGGAAATAGGTGCAGGCCATCCTTTGACAGCGTACGTAAAATTCGTCAAAATTTCTATTTTATTAGCTAACCTACTATTTATAAAAACTACTTCAGTTTCATCACAACTTTTAAAATATGTCTTTCTTTGTGTCAGTAGTAAATTAGACAAAAATAATTGTGAAACTCAACTCGGAGACTACGGTTGTATGAAGCAAGGACCAAATGCGCTTTCTAAAGTTGGACGAGGACGACCCAGGAAAATTAAATCCACGAGTCAAGAAAAATTAAACACAAACTTCAAATTAAAGAAAACATCTAGGTACACTAATTTTGTACTGCTTTGCGTAGGTTTTGGGTAAATTGTACCCACTTAACCATTTTACCCACTTTGCGTTTTCACTTACGATTACTTTTAGTATTGATGTTTTCTGATTAGGATAGAATTTGTCCTGTTAGCTGAATGAACAAATACTGAAGAAGTGGTATACATTAATATAAAACTATCTTGTACCCAAAGCCAATCTAGGTCACCGTCTACATTTGCTTCGGCTTTGCCAAAAGAGCCTGGCTTGAACAAGGAGGATTTCAAGGAAGACGAACCGAGATTAAATAGCCAAATAGAAGGACCAGGACTGGGTGCATCAATATTAATTCCTCGACTAAAACTAAAATTGGCGAACACATTAACTCGGCATAATTCAGTTGTGCGCCGTAAAGCTGGGCGGCCCAGGAAAGTTGAATCAACGAATCATATGAAGTTAAATAAACAAACGTACGCTAATTTTTTTAGTTAGACTTTTTGTTGTAATGAAACCCAAAAATTCTGATTGGGATCTTGAAAACATGTTATTTTTTGCACAGCGAATTAAAACCACTGGACTACACGTCTTCCACCCCAAACGCAGATGCAACAAAATCGTTGATGATAGATAGCACTAGTGACGAACTGTCCAGATTAAGTCGTAAAATAAAGCTTCCTAGGAAAGCCTCAACGCCACAATCACAATCCTATTTTGCAACAACACGCAGGTAATACAAAAATTCCGATGAAAACTTTAAAGGACATGGTACACGTAAAACAAGTGCAAGGTTTTGGAATTTTATTGTGCCTTTGTAAATTAGGCGACAAGAGCAAGAGTCTGAAACTACGGCGGATAAGGTTTCAAGAGAACTGCGTTTTAATTATGCAGTGGGCAAAGTAATGAAAAAGCTAAACAGTTCATTTACGCCGCGTAGAGGACGACCGAAAAAATCCGTAGAACACCCACCTGAACTTCAACTAGAAAGGTCCAGTAAAAGGTGCGTCCAATTGTAAGTGTCTTAAGTTTAAAACGACCAATTGAACACCAATAAGAAAATGCTTATTCAGCTAGTGTTGTAGTTGCCGTTTTTAATTTTAATTAGTGCAACAATATAATACAAATATATGTAATATGTATATTTGAAGCAGTTGACAATTATATAATCTGGAATAGCTTGTGTGCATATGCATTTTGATTTATTTGTGTTGTATACGCAGACATTCAGAATTAAGCCGCACTTCCACTGATACTGGTGAACAAGCATTGCCGAATGAAAGTGTGACCTTGGAGACATCACCAAAAGTTCACATTATCGTGGATAGGAATATGGTCTTTGGACTAAGAAACACTAAGAATGTCTGCTACAGTCCACTGCGATCTAAAATTAAAAGCTTAAAAAAGTAAGATGACTTATGCAATGATTGATACATAAATCATAAAACTTTTAGGTATTTTGGCTGTATGAAGAAGGGCATAATTAAATGTATACTTTCGTCATCAGGAAATCAGGTGTGAACCCGGACAATGCTTCCTTCTTAAGAAAATATGCTATACGCAAAGAAAAAGGATCAAAGATAACACAAAAGTTTGAGAAAGATTGCAATACCAACAATGAACCTAAAGTGAGTCACGATGCTGTGATGCGTAAGCGTGGGAGACCAAAAGGGTAAGTACTAAATATTTTACTTCAGAAATATGAAATACCTAATAAATATATGTATGAATTTTGTTTGTACTTCTACTAGGTAATAATTTGTTCCTTAATTTCTTTATATCTTTCAGAAAATTTAGCAAAATAAAAGATAAAAATACACCCACTACAGTGATAGTTAAAGACAGTCCTATACGGCCGTTACGCAGCAAAACGTACGTAGGAAAAGCAATTGATCCAAATCTTACAGAGGATAAAATGCTTACAGACGAACAATGCGTAGAGACACCACAGTGTAAACCTGGACGACCAACAAGGTACATTTTTTATCACTTATCCATGGTAAGTTGAGTGAAAGGTTATGGATTATTGAATTTTTTGCTTTTCATAACTCTTTTATTATTAGGTACTCACTGGGACCAGTGTCATCTGTCCCAAAGGCAGAACCCGCTATACCGGCGACTTCGTCATTGAAAACTACGAAAGACGATATCAAGGAAAATATTGAAAACCAGCCCACCTCAGCAGTAAATGAAATACCACTGCCACGTAAACGAGGACGACCACCCAAGTATGTTAAATAAAGCATTATTTTTCATAGTATTTAAAAAAATAATTGCGACTGAGATATTGTCTTATTGTCTCCCGTATAGGCTATCGGCAGTGGCTAATCCTAAGAGAGAAATAAGGCGTCCAATTAGGTAAATTAACCAGCTTACTATTTAGTGTGTCACAGTACTAACAGTGAAGAACTTACTTGATACCCTTATTTGCCTGAATTTATAATTTTCCTATTTATGTGCGCATATAGAAAATATAGAAAAGCCATCTTCAAATATGGATTACGAGCCCAGAAGTCTGCAGCTGATGGAAAATTGACAAGCGACATTGGGTAAACATACTTACTGTTTTTATTAGCTGCCCGGAGCTAAACAATTCCTCAAATACCTAAAGTTAATATTGTCGCAAACAATTTCGTTATTATTTTTAGCCCACCTACGCTACCCTCTTCTCTCACATCGAAGGAAAATGGATCAGCAATTGCTTCCTCATCAAATTTTCAACTTCCGTTGAAAAGAATTAATGTACCACGTTACGCAAAACGTATTATCATAAAGAAACAACCAAATGACATCAAACTGGAGGCGAATGCCTCGAAAAACAATGCCAGGTATTTTATTTTTTTAATAGTTACTATCTAATTTGAAAATATTTTTGAATCTCATATTATGTAGCAAACCGCTTCCTCTTTATAATTCCCATCTAAACATCTTTTTATTTCAGTCACTCAGTATCAGAAATTCAAAGTTACTCGACTGCTGTTACGACTACAAAGCAACCAATTGATTTGTGTTCAGAGATTAAAGTCGTATTAGAGAAACTGGATTTGAAAAATCTACCAAAAGACATTGTCTTTAAGGAATCAGAGGAGGAAAAGCTCGATCACGTTCCACCAAAAATCAGGAAAAATTCAGCAGAGAAGCCCAAATTCGATCCAGTTCTGCCAGAAATACGGGAAAAATCAGTAGAGAATTGCAAACTCGATCCAGTTCTGCCAAAAATAAGGGAAAAGTCTGTCGAGAAGACCAAACTCGATCAAGTTTCACCAGAAAAGGAAGTAGCTTCGCTTCCAAAACCTGCGAAGAAATTTGTGTGTGATATTTGCGCTAAAGAATTTACTCATTCGTCTACATTTTTGATTCACAAGAATATTCACAATAATGAAAAACGTTTTCAGTGTCCTATATGCAAAAAATGTTTTGCCCTCTCTACTAGTTTGGATGGTCATCTATTAACACATGAGAAAGATAGAAGATCTACATGTAAAAAATGTGGGAAAGAATGCCAGGACGAACAGAAGTCTGAAATGCTTCAAAATATGGCCATTGCGTCCAAAAATAAGCATTTTTGTAAATTTTGCACCAGGGAATTCAAGTCCCCAAGTGAAGCTTGGATTCACAAACGCAGTCATAAGGGAAGGAAACCTTATGAATGTCTCAAATGTCCTAAAACCTTTACCCGAGAATATCACCTTGCTACACATCAAATGGCTTCTCATTTCAGTGATAAGACATTAACATGTGAAGAGTGTAAAAATAAACCTCCAGAGATACAAAATGGGGATATGCTTGAGAGAATACCACCGATTGGCAAAGGAGGAAAATATAGTTTACGCTGTGATATTTGTCACGAAGGATTCCAATTCGCTTTCCAAGTTTTGTACCACAAAAGAATTCACGATGCCGAGAAAAGAGTAAAAGTTTTTAAATGCTCAATCTGTCCCAAAATATTTACAAAGCCGACATCCCTTACAACACACAATATGAAACACCATGCCAAGAAAAAGTCTTTCGGATGCTATATTTGCCATAAAGCATTTTACCAGGCATCTAATTTAATCAAACACAAACTCGCCGTGCATAAAAAACGAAAAACTTTTGAATGTACAATGTGCGACAACAAAAAGTTTACCTTGGCCCAAAACTTGACAAGACATCAATCAGTTGTGCACAAAATGGAAAAACAGTTTAATTGCAAAAGATGCCAACAAAAGTTTCCAGGTAGGAGCGAATTGATGCTACATAAGCGAGTACACTCGGCAAGTAAACCATACAAATGTAAGAAGTGCAACTACACAACAGTTAGACTAGGAAACTTAAAAGCCCACTGCCGTGCTACCCATTCTTAGAAGACTTTGACAAAACTATATATATCTAACTTTTGTTTTTAGCATGCTTCTTTACATCTATATTTCTTGTCAACAAATATAATTTCTTATTTGTACAATCGATATAGTATTTTTATAGATTTTATCATTAAATATAAGAAGCACTACAAATATGTTTTAAAATATATAATATTTTAGCTTTAGCCAAATAATAAATAAGTTCTAAAATAAATAATAATTTCTAAATTAAAAGATGGTTCTATCTGTAATTACGGATTCAGTTTCAATGTAAAATTTTCATCTATTCTCTCCAAATAAGCAATATTCATTACCAAAAAATGTGATTTAAATTTAATTTTTTAATATAAAATAGGTTATATTATACTGTCTGTTAACAATTAAATTGTAATCTTTTTACTGTATCTTTTTGACTAACTTCAGTTGTTTGAAGTCAGTGTACATCAATAAATGTATTTTTCCCCTAAAGTTAAGTAACCTTCGGCTAATTTGTGTATGTTCCTAAGTTGTGCCATTTTTGAACATTCATGTCACTGTTCAAATTTCAAATAAAAATGTGGATGTTTTACTAAGCCTGCCCGTACTGACCAATCCATCTGCTTTCGTTAATCATATTTAATTTGCTCGCCTGTATGTGTGCTTATGGGTTTTGTTACAAAAAATAAAAATGAATTGCATGTAGAAAGTAGAAGTAAATTATAATTTAGTGTTCTGATAATTTGTAAATAAAATGAACATAATTTTTTGTATAACGAATATCAACAATTTACTATTTTTATTGCACTATTATAGTTTTTAACATTACACGCGAAAATACATCTCAATAAAGTTGATGACATCGAATTTAGAATGAAAAAAATAAGCATCAATAATATTCCGAGACGGGATTTTAAAGCTAACTCAGTAATGAGCAAATGTAGGCACACCAGGCACACTCATTCATAGAATACATTTAGAGCAAAGGACTACTATATACATAATATACTATTTTATCTCAATGTATGATAAATTATTGTTGTTGGTTATATTGTCCGTTACTGGGAGGAGAGAAATATTCAGTTGTAGAATCTATGCCAACTAGTGTTCTATTGTCGTAGTAGTTATGTGAAGGTGTCCAGTGGTTGTTAGGGGGGCAAGGAGGGGGTAGAAATTGAATATTCTGCTGAGGTGGCGGATTTGCTGGCTTATTTGCAAAATGTGGTGCTGGGAGTTCTAGCAGTGGCTTTTTTCGCGGAAAAGGAGAAATTGGAGACGGGTTTGTATATTGCAATGAAAATTGATGCTGGTACAATGCTCGCCAATCATTACTTGGTGGAACTGGGGCAAGATCTACACCTCCATATGACAAAGAAAATGTGTCACTTGCCCTTTTGTGGAGAACACTAATTTTCTGCACATTATTTGGATTTGAATTATGAGAAATTGCATTTCTTGGCAGTGTTTTCACTGGGTGTACAGATATGTCACTGTCATCGTCTTCTATTGTGATGGTTTCAATGTTTTTATGTATTGGCTTGGGTGTAGGGAGAATTTCAACTTCAACATCGTCTGAAATTGCCGTTGATTTGGCAATGGATCTTATAATCATGGGCATGGGCGTTCTAGATTTAGAGGTGAAATCAAAAGTCTCAGTTAATGGTGTAGAGTTAGTGATTATTTCAATATTGTTAGACATTGTCAAGGATTTGGGAGGAGTAGCTTCCTTTGATTCCATATTTGGTTTTGGTTTAAATATATCCATCAGATTTGGATTTGGAGATTTCAGGATTGCATCAATATTGACTACTGTATCGGCGCAAATCTGTTGAAACTTCTGAACAATCCTTGTTGGTGTGTGGTAGGTAACATTACGTGTAAGAATAAACGGATCTTGAATGCAAAGAAGGCTTTTGGTTTTCAAATGCTCCTTTTTAGCTATCTTGACCAACATTTTATAATCTTGGAGACCTTTTGGAAGTTTATCTTCATTCCCAGGGGCAAATTCCGTTTTCATACGAAACTCGCCAATTGCAGGACAAACTACTAAACTTTTTAGATCCAAGCAAGTATACATCTTGCAGAATTCGGAAACCATTATGAGAATTGACTTTGCCGTTGGTTTTCCCGTACAAGTGCTTTTGTCGTAAGAAGTAGCAGATTTGTAAATGGCCATTACATTCTGGATATTCGTTACATTTGTATGGAAATTAGTGTCCCAATGGCCTATTTTGACACTTTTTTCCTTTCCATCCAAGGCCTGGAGAACGGCAACGGAGGGAATTATCTTGTGGACCATTAGGAAACACAGAACGAGGAGATAAAGGGAATAATTTGATAGTAGATGTGGGCCAGTTATATGATAATATTTTCCCAGATGCCGTACAAGAGAAAATAAATATATCAGTCTTTCATCCAACTCCATATACAGGGCTATAAGATTTGATGTCCGCACAGAAAGTAAGTTGTCGAAGGTAAACATGAATTTTACTCCAGTCTCAAAGTGAGTAAACTTGATACACGGCAATTCGTTCCGAGGTAGAGCTACGAAATCATAGCAAAATATTCTTTGACAATTTGCTTCATCGATAGCTGTATGCAGTTCATCCAAAATCCTTCTACGATAACATTTGTCATCGATATAGGAAGTTTCGTCTGTATTATAAATATACATCACATTTATCAAAACACCATAATATATTATAAGTCAGCTCATTAAAATCTAATTTCTGATAAAGTTTCTTTGTTAACGATTATTTTGACCTTTTCCGTGTTTGTCAAAATATACTCGAAGCTCAGAAGAGTCACCAAGGCCTGTTACAAATGATCCATAAGGATGCAAAATACAATGACGAAAGTCGACGGCGCACAACTTCCTCATTTCGTCCAATAATTTAGATCGGAGTGATAATTCGACATCATTTATTTTAATTTCATTTATGAAACGTTCCATTTGACAATCTAATGGGTAGGATTTGAAAACTTCGATTAACTTTGAATGCAATGCGGCGTTAGTTTCTATTTTGTTTCTAACCGACAATTCCTGTATGCCTCTTCCACGGAACATAGAAATTACTGTGCAAAATATATATCATAAACAATTATTAATCAAATTAACAAATATTATAAATAAATGCAAGATGTATATATTAAATGGAAATGTTTCACTTCTGTTCTATGTTTCATTTATTTACCTAGAAATAAATGCAAGACGACCGTACCAAATATACATACATATATACATAATTGTACATTTAAACTAGCCAATAAGTCAATTAAATTATTACTTTCAGCGTCGGAGACGGTTGATTTCAAGCGTATAGTAAGTGTTGCCCCCTCCATGGAGTGGCCAGTCATAAGTGCACGCTCAGCACAGTCTCTGCAACAATACGAAAGGCAAAAATGGATTTCATAGAATAATAGTTATATCGGAATGCTAATTTCTGACTTTGGACTATTCTAAGGCATTTAAACATATAGTAATTTGGTTCTAGTTATTAATACGCACATGAATATTATTACTTTCATTCATCAAACTTTAAGACTGGGTAATTACAAAATCACTGAATTGAAAAATTTAGCTATCTTCAACTTTCTGGATACTACATATCTAGATAACCCTTAATTTTTGAGGAAAATACACTGTAGATATGAATCCGGTAAACAACAATATATATAAACATTAAAATGGACGAGTATTTTAAACGCAAAGTAGAAATGCGGCTTGTTGGTATGCCTTCCATGCTTTTATGATAATACTATACCGTGTTGTAAATATTAATTACCTTTTCTCTAACTGAATTACGCAAAATTCCAAATTTTTCTCAAAGACTGCATCAGTAACAAGACCATAGTTTGCAAAGTACCAGCATACATCGTCTTTCTTTTGTTTTTCTCCATTTATTGATATCACAAGAGATCTTTCATTTAATGGTAAATCCCAAGAATGTACAGTTTCACTGGCAGCTTTCTGGTGATCATTTTCCAGCTGAAAATTGTAATAAGGAAGTACACATATTTTATATTAAATGTTCAATTACAACATATAGCAAATATTGTAGCGTAAATAATTTTTACTAAATGTATAGGAAATAATGTAATATTTACTAAATGTTCAATCCAGTCATCGTAAGTTAAACAACGAGCATTGCGACAGTATCTGCAAAGGATAAGCATAATAATAAGAAGGATATTATCTACCAAATGTTAAAAAATCAGTTCAAGTGTCAAGTGGTCACAATTCCTCTGCTGATGTTTATTGTTTTCATTCTGCCACCTGCATGAATGAAATAGGGTTTCCTTTTTATAAAATTGGTAAAACTGATTTTCCTTTATGTATGTAGATAAACTTATCTAGCTGGAAATTCTTTATAGATACAACTGCTTTCTAAAACTATACACAAGGCAAACAGTTGATTAAAATTGTATAAAAATATCAGAATATAAAATAAAAAGTTGTGATAAATGTACAAGTGTACAGGTGTACTAATATGGGTGTTCTTTATTTACCGCTGCTCTGGTTGGACAAGGAATTGCAAGGGGCAATGCGGGGGCATATTATAGAGACTACAGAATTATGTATCACAGTTAGACAGGGATAGTAGAACAGACTTTATGAGATTATGATGTAAGTATACATGCAATAGTACTTTGTATTTCCCATGTAAGCCTTATGTATTTATTTAATGAAAGATAGCTACAATAATTAAATAATCCAGTAGCGTCTTAATACATTTTACAGATTTTACATTACAATATCTAATTGTTGACAGTATTAAATAGGACATCATGAAAATGTGGAACTAGACAAAATCTCTACTTAGGTTGCAGCTTGCGTGGGACATTTTAAGTTTTGTTGGCTATTTTTCTACCGAAACAAACCCAATTTCCTTTTGTCACCAAATGTCAAAGTATCAAGACATCAAGAGGTCGCAAACTACAAAAGTAGCGAGTATTTAATTATTGCTGGATGTACGTAGAAGGATGTAGTATTATTTCCATTCCATTTATCTCATTAGATTAAAAGTTATTTGATTATTTGTATGAAATGGAATCCTGGGCTTATTCACAGGTAAGCAGCTATAAATAGTAATACTATACTATACCTAAAAAGTATATAGTTCTGTCAGATCATTCATAATACATTATAGTTACAACCACCTTAATAAATATTACTGTCCGGAAATGGATCCTCACAAACGCAAAATGCATATTACACCTCTATACTATTAAGTACATAGCAATATGTTTTCCTTTTCTTACTACAATACAGGTGGAACAAGAAAAGTTCTCTTTTCGCTGGAAACTAGCCAACTATTCTGTAATTCTCAAAAATGGAACAATGACGTCATCACCTGTTTTCTACGGGGGTTCAAAGAGTAAGCATCAATGGTGAGATTAAAAATGGTTATCTAATTAAACAACATGTCAAACAATTATTGTCCTTTGCCCGTGTAAAACCTTAAACAGATACAGTAATTGAATTTCGATTACAAAACGGAATTATTTACTAAATATTGCTTCCTGTACTAAAGTAGTTCTCAAGCTGTTAATTAATTTAGGAATTTAGGATCGTATAAATGTCAATATGATAATAATATAATAATCTCCAATTAATTACTAATACTTGTTTAATCTGCAGGTGTCTTCACATATATCCGAAGAAAAAATGGGGCGATGATGGAATTGAACACTTTGGATTATTTCTGAAGCTAATTGCTTATGGAGATGGAAATGACACAGATGATCGCAAATTAAATATTTCCTATCAATTCACCCTCATGGATGAACATGATGTCCCACTGCCAGACACACTGTCAGGTATTTACTGCAAAATATATGTGGCTACCCCTGCCAATTTTATTTATATGTGCGAATGCTTATGTACTAATTGTTTTAAATTCTTCTAATTCTTATTATTATTTCTGGCAGAGAAACACGAATGTGAATTTGGAAAAGGAGGGGTTTACGGAGTACGAAAAATTATCACGAGTGCTAACTTGGCTAAGCTGTTGCCTAAAAATTCGATGTTGCAAATCATGTGTGAAGTGTGGATCGACGGTCCGTTGGTCCATGATTCTGGTTGTGATGAAATGCCATTGGAAACCAAACAATTGAACATGCTGATGACGCTGTCAAATAATGTGAAGTCTTTACTTACCTCTGAATTACTAACTGATGTTGTTCTTTGTACACCGACGAAGAAATTTAAAGCTCATAAGATTATATTATCTTGTAACATTAAAAAAATATTTAATTATATTTTTACGCTAGATTAAAATGTAATTGCAAAATGTAACCCTTTTATACTTGTACTTGTATTGTAGGTCGCAGCCCAGTGTTTGCAAAAATGTTTGAAACCAATATGACGGAAGCTAAATATAATGTTGTTGATATACCTGACTTTAGTGATAATGTGGTGCAGGAAGCCCTTGAATATATGTATAGGTAAATATCAGCATGAATAATTAATTTTGCTCTTAATTAAATGTATTATGTAATGGTTCGTGCTGATCCCCTTTTTAGAATAACAAAATAAACTAACGTTTTGCACAAATATATTTATTCCTAACGTTGAGATTGATAGTTTTACTATACATAATTAAGCTATAAATGTGTTCTTGAATTTGTAGTGGTACTTCCGAAAATGTATCTGAGATGGCCCCTGACTTGCTCCAAATAGCTGAAAAATATGACCTTGGGTTACTAAAATCAGAATGTGAAAATATAATTGCTGCCCAGTTGAAAGTGGAAAATGCGGCTGAATGTTTCATTCTAGCAAACATATATTCATCTATTTTAAAGCGCAAAGTAATGGGATTTATTAGCAGGTACTTTTCTTCGAACTTAATCATATTATGTTACGCCCTAAAAATGATATATTGCAATATCTTTCCCAAATAACTAACAATGTTTATGCACAGAAATAAACGAGATGTGGAGAAGACTGAGGGTTTTAAAAGACTTTCTCTAGAGTTGATTGCCGAATTGTATCGCTCAGAATGCAATTAGATTTAATATATTCGAAGACATTATTTATTTATAATTAAACATTTTTATTACACAATGTACAATATTTGAAAAAATTCTTAACTACATAAATGCTTAAGTAAGCTTATCCTATTCCTATTGTAATTGCATGACAAATTCCAACTATTGTGACACCAGCGCACTGGATTTCGACATACATAATCTTATAATGGCACGCGTAAATGCATTCAGTTTTACATTTTTTATATTTATTTTACGACTAAATAAATTAGAAACACAACAATTTACCAATATTGATTTCCTGTAAGTTTGCTTTATCTGTTTCTTAACTCATTAATTAAATATTAAAATTTTAAAATGTTCCAAAAATTAGGATAATCTGTCAATTTTTTATTTATTTGCTCACTATCTATTTTCCTACATATGCATCACTCACATATTAGCGTAGTGCTACAAACTAGGAACATTAAATAGAATTGTATTTAGTACAGCCACACAATTTTAGCACGGCATTTTCCATTATGTAAATAGAATTTCGTTCTAGCACATGTAAAAATTGACATTTTGAAAAATGTATTTGTGATAAATAAATTATAGATTTTTGGTAGTTCACATATTTTTTGATTGTACTCGTACATATACACCCTGGACTGGGAAGACTCAAGGCTAGTTAAAACTCAAAATTTAGTGATCAGATTATTATGTTGTAAATAATGATTCTTTAAGCAAGTTATACAACTATTACTTTACTAGTAATTAATTATTACTTTATAATTTATTATGAATTATATTTTCATATACGCTTTGGTATAAATCTTTGCATGCGCGTGTATAAATTAATTAAGGACGGTCCTTACAAGTGCTTAAGTACTCCCTCAACCTCTTCATATTAAATTAACTTCATAGCATATTAAATAGCACCACTAATTTTCGCGTAATAAAATATTGTCGACTCTTTGACGAGAAAAGTAAAAGTGAAATGAACCCTAAATGCTAAAGTCGATACTCCGTGGTAAACCCATCATTTGTTATCCAATGTCTTGGCGCCGATCGAGTTCAAACTCTCTGCACACCCGAGGAAAGAAAAATTTCCAAAATTCTATCAAAAAAACGACGT
>JAQFYC010004006.1:0-18655 GCA_034694165.1 Tomocerus mixtus | reverse complement strand
AACCACTTCAATTAAAAATCTGTCATAGGCAAAAAATCATTATGGGAGCATCTATAGACTATAGAAGTCTAAGTAGATTAAACATTTCCTTTTTTAGCATTATGTATGCCTCTTCAACGGAAATGGTACTAGTAGTTCCTGTTCAGTGTTGAATTTCTAAACAAATTCTCTATTTTATTATTTGTTTTCTACGCAGCAAATAATAGTCATTAAAGATAATCTCTTCCTTGATTTGGTTCTTTAGTCTTAAGTCATTCTTCGTACTTTGTAATCGTAATCAGCTTAAGCCCACGTCCTATCTTTCATTATAAATAAGGAGGAAATTGAAGTATTAGTCGCCCGCTAAATACTATGTTGCATTGCTTTCAAGAAAGTTTCCTGTGTAACTGAAAATTAACCTAAATATTTTGGTTTGGCCTGATTTGAAAACATTATTGTGATACTTTGTTAACATAATTCTATCTAGCTGGTTTCCCACAAATCCATTGTAATTAGATTCACAAGCTACGGTACTGTATATTATGTCATTACCAATTTTGTGGTAACAGTTCCTCTTTGAAAAATTGTAGACAACCGAAAATGTAAGATACTTGTAAAATTGCAATATTTATTGATTTAAGTCCCTTCATTTTCACTAACGAATATTTAATATTTGGGTAGATATTCTATTCTGTACAGGTTAGGACAAAATGTTGTAAAATATTATTCTCTTCACATTACATAAATTAACGTGTACAGTACTATGTAAATGTACGTCATGTGAAGTACTTTTTGGTAAACATAATCATCACCATCTCAGGATTATGCTTCGACTAATACTATGCACGTGCGTGGACAATTACTAAAAGCTACTAAGTACTCATTTTAAAGGAAAATTAGAATATCAATGAGATATGAAATAGGGCTTGTCATACCATTGCTGAATTACATAACAATTCCGTATGAAATACACAAAGTAATTCATATACAGATTACTTTGGTCCTTATAATATAGTAGATATCTGAATGCTTATAAGAAAATATATTACATAATCCTTTCCTAAGTAAGTATCTTTAATGTGTACCTATACATAAAAAATTTAAGGCACAAATATTTACACAACAAAGATAATGATATTATATAACACAACTTTAGCTCATTACTCGGTGGAAGAGGGCTGAGGAGCGGATGAAGAAAAGCTCTATTATTTTGATCGAATGATGCTAAGTAGAGAAGAAAAGAATGTTTTCCCAAGGACGGAAGGTGAACTGAAGAGGAAAGAATAGAAAGAAAGCCGGAAAGACAAGGAACCCAAAAGATAAATGTATCTGTCTCAGTGTAACTATCTATACAAAAACAGGTAGAGTGAAGCAATACCTTCGTTATATTATATAGCAACAGTAGGACTACGCAGATAGCATGCTAGGGTCACATAAACTAACAGTTTTTTATATATTTACTTTTTTCAATATATCTAGTAGTAACTTAGAGAGTGTGTGTACCTCAGTATAGTAACTATCTTCAATTGACAAAAAGTTAGGACGACAATGCGAAGAATTGTACATACTAATCATTTATAGTAATATACTCAGTTTAGATAAGCTAGAATACTTTTTCATAAAAAAAATACGTATATTGTATATAAGTATCTTTAGGGAATGTAGAATGTGTATGTACATATGCATGTACTAGAAATACATCACATCAAGTCACAGAATATCACATTGAAAGAAAAAAAGAGATCTGCATAGATACACATTGAGCCTTTAGTTAGATAAAGATAGGATAAGATTGGATTGGTTTGGTAGGTGAGTTGAGTTGAGTTGAGTGAGCAAAGTAGTGAGTTGTGAGTAGCTACATGAAAGCTTCTTTTTTATAGTGACTCTGAGAGTGAAGTGAATGGAAAACAAACAGGAGGATCTTGAAAGCCTTTGGTTGGGCACGAGAGAAAAAGCAAACGGAAGATCAGCTTTAGCTTATCATATACCTATATACTACTGGGTAGACTGAGGTAGTAGAATAGTGAAGCAAAGGAGAATAGAATGGGAACGATAAAGAAAGTGAGTGAGTTGAGTGAAGTGAGTAGTCAAGTGAATAGAGAGAATAGAAAAGAAAAGAACTATCCATCCCAGTTACATAAGAGCCAGCGCCACTGTTTTCTTTAGACACATCTTTTTAGCATAGTAATGGGTGTTCATCATGACATGATCATCCTGTCCCTATGCTCTTTCTTTCTTTTTATCCACTAACTTCAGCTAAAGAGGATGCATAGTTGCTACGCATTAGCCACGTTTCACTATTCACTCACTCACTCACTCTCCTTATATATTATTCTTCTTTTTAGTTATACAAACATAATTTAAATATCTATTTATGTATGTACATACGTACCTAACCCAACTACAAAAATAATATCTAAGTACGTACTTCCACACATCTTATATCTTATAGGAAAAGGTACTAGGTACTTATTTATGTTTAGATGTATGTAATACATTTGTTGTGCTAGGTACAGGTTAGATAACTATATAGGTGTGTAAGTACGAGTATATAAGACACAAAACTCTTATAGACAGACAGGAAATCAAGTCAAGGATTTATCCTCATATAAAATACATACCTACTACCTACATAAATGTTTTGTTTCGCTTTGTATACGTATTATTTCAGTATATTCAATTTATGCAAAATAGCTCTTTACTGTTTCCCCTTTTCTTTTCTCTATCTGCATCTTTGTGTCTCTATGATGTAATAAGTGATCTGTTTACAAAATATAAGAAAAGAGTAGATAGGGGAAGAGAGAAGAGCATGTCTAATGTATGGCACCTTCCATTATTATCGCACCAATTAAAGTCTCACTGCACACTCTCCAGACACTGAACAAATTAAAATCTCATATAAAAAATTCTAACTAGGGAAAGAAGAATGAAGAAACTGTGGGGTGAGGAGTTTTATTCTCGTAATTATAATCTAGTCAGAGCTAAAGTCAAAGCCAGGCCAGGGAATGATGCACATGACAGTGCAACTAAACTTCAACATTCGAGCAGTTTTCCCCTTTGTATCTTTGTTTAACTCAATTGTCCAATTATTCAAATTGCTCATGGTGCCTCATCACACCCTCTGCTGATTGTCTACATCTAATTTTCAACTTTTCAAATGAGAACTTTGTTAACTCACTGTTTACGTACAAATCTGAAATGTAAACTGTTATATTTTATAAGGAATACTGTTGGTACATTTCCTCATACTTTATGGATGATGTCATTTCTAATAGTGTTCTTTAAAAATGGTCTGTCCTTTTGCAACTATTACAAAAAGTAGAGTACAATAATATTTTTCTTTCCGTCACATCTTCAACAAGTAAGTTAAGCAATGAAGAATAGTTATCAGTTCCAAGTTCCAAATACTAAGTTTATAATTAAAAATATGGCTCTGAATAACAGGAAACGAGTACTAAAAGTAAAATAGACTGTCATTAGACATGTCTGTTAATAGTAGTAAATTAAAGTTAGTATAAGTTAGTCCTGAAAATAAATGAAGTTTTCCGCTTTCAAGTTTGTTAGTTTTAATTATGAAAATTAGTAGACAATTGAAATAGTCGGAGCAAAATGAAATGTTTCCGGTTGGTTGCAATTAGAATTGAGAGTTGAGTTGAAAAATGAAATCCCTAGACCGTTCTCAAACATCCCATCAGTCGTCATCATGAAAATTTTAAATGAATGGGAAAAATGTAGAGAAGAGGAGGAAAACTTTTCTCTTAACTCGCACAATTCGTAGATGAGTAACTCAGATGAGTGCATTCAAGAGAAAAACTAACAGACGAGATATAATTATCAAAACGAAGATATTAGAGATGCTTGAAAAAATCATTGAATCGTGCACTGGCAATTTTACAGAAATATCTCCTCACATTCATATTAGTACATTTAATCTTATATATGGGCATTTAATACATATATGTATAGGAAATGAAGGGGACCTGAGCAATATTCCACTTATATTCATATTGAGTACTACCTATAGTATGTAATAAGTTAAGGTATCTTGATAAATTCATTTCCTTCTCTACTCACTCAACTTGAAGAAGAGAGAATTGATGTTTCACTCTTTACTTTTCATTATCTTTCATTGTCATGAATCTGCTTTTCCTCCTCATCAAGATTACATCCACATAAGTACTAACATCAGTCAGTACTAATAAGCGATTCCATTTAATTATCTTGTATGCAAAAGTATTCTTAATTGTATTTGTATATTCCCAATTGTTAAATATTTTCTCTGAAGGTAGAGTTGTTTCTTGAAAGAAAACAAATATTTGCTAACCCATACCATCGATAACAAGTTAAAATTATACACTAGCAATATTGAAATAAACCTAATTAGGTAAAATCTCATTTGGCAACATTTTTGCAGAAAATACACAGACGATGCTACCACACGTATATCTTGAAATAAATAAGTTATTGGATGCATTTAGGAATAGTAGACATTTCTACATCACAATAGTACATACTGTACAGTACAAGTATCTTATTATGTATTTGTACTTGTACTAATAATAAAAATTTATTTCCGAATCGCTAGCATCTAGCTTAACTTTATTAGTAAGCCGATCAATATTGGAAGCGTAATAATGGATGCATATATTCCGTGGTAATCTTATTAGGAATGTAATTTCGTAGGAATGTTCTAGTTTTGTTATTATGAGTGTACCGAGAGACTATGGTCGAATGAAGATAAAAATTGGTTCGCCACGCCTCCCCCAAAACGAAGTATAATTTTATTCTAGAGTGTGTTTGCTATTGCGATTCCCAAGTTGGGCTATAGTCAAAGTGGGAGTAATGAATTGGGAGCCATTTTGTTCGTCGACGTCGTCGTTGAGGACGACGCCCTTGCGAAAACGTCGATTGCTATGCTTACTATTAGGAGACCAAAGCAGGGAGACTAGACTAAGGCCAGAACATAGGAAACGGAGAGAACCCGACCAAACCAAACCAAACCAGGCAGGCTACTACTAAATACACGGGTGACTTGACTTGACTCGTCTCCTCTAGTACAACAACTGTGTATATGTAAGCCTTAGCTTAAGCTTTTTGCCCGGCATGGCAATAGCATAGACCGAAGCGAACCGACTTCCATTTCTCCCCTTCATTTCACTTGATCCTCATCCCACTCCTCTCTCCTTTGCTTCTTTCTCCCATTAACTATTCTCTCTTTTCTACCTTTTATCCAACTTTATATTATTTTATATACCATACACTAAACTAGTTAAACTACATAGTGTAAATGTGACTTAGGAAGCTATAGCTAGTAAGTATGTACTATTTATATACTTTTTTGGCCTTCTTTCTACTTAACTTCATACATTTAGTCTACATGTTAGTATGTAGGTATTTACTTTTACAAAGCCTTTGTTTCCAGTTGTGTTGTAAGTTGTACGTGTAACTGATATAGGTAAGGGTAGAGGAGTTGCAAGTCGGAGTTGGATCTATGTCTTAATTTCTTCACAGCATGGCACAACACTATCAAATTTTAATGCGCCATTTTGCCCAGAAATTAAAGTGCTAGCAGAGTGCCTTATCTTGTGCTCTTACTCCATTTCATCCATCTAATAGCCACCTGTACTTATTTGTAAAATTGTTCTCTTCTTCGTATCTACTCATATACTAGTGTTAGTGTACGTGTAGTGTAGTAGTAGAGTAATTTCCCCTTCTAACTATTCCAAGGTACTACTATATAATACTATAGACTATGTATAGTTAGTTTTATGTACATACAGTAGCTCGGCAGCTTCTGCTCTTGCTATTTTGTGTAGCGTGCATCGTGTTCGTAATTGCAGGGTTTACGAGATTCTCTTAATGTTTAATTCAAGGGGAAATTGGATGCTTGTTTTTAATTTTCCTTCCCATTTTGGATTGTTATCCTCTCACTCATTAATTCGATATTAGGACTACAAGAGCACAAATTGCTTTTCCCAATTTATAGTTCAGAGGAAGGTAGATTTTATGACATTTTTTGTGTGTTCTGTAGAGTATGGTATGTAAACTCACTAAACTAAATAAGTACATTGCATACTACACAGAAGCTTTATGCATTTATGTGGAAGGGAGCCTATATAGCGTTGTAGGTATTTATTTAGAATACTTACTTTTAGTAGTTAAGTAAATATGTACGTATTGTACAGTAAGCTAACCTACATTGCATAAGCCTAACTTTTAGTACTTAACTAATCTGTGTAAGAAATCTTGGAGACAGACTCTAGAAATAAGTCGGAACTGGTATTTTTCAGGAAAGACGAAGAGAATGGTGGCCGAGAGCGGAACGGACGTAAAAATTTCTTGATCAGCCAATACTTGGACTAAAGAGCAATAAAACGTTCCCCCACAACAACTTTAATACTGTGAGCTCGTTCATATATCTTGTGAGTGAATTTGAAGTCAAGTCAAAGCTAAGTAACAAACACATAGAGATTCAAGGCGAGACGAGGGCAGAACAGTGAACAGACCAGACCAGACCAGGGATGCAATGACATACCAAGTCATTGCTTTAGCTATACTTTTTATACAAACTACTTACAGGCCTGCTCTGCATTACATTACATTACATTACAACAACGCATTGCATTGCATTACATTACATTAGAGTTAGAAAAATAGAAGGAGCGAGGAGGAATGAAGGAAAGTAGTATTTACTCTGCTCTGTAGAGACTGACTAGTTGTATTTCTGCTGTGTATGTACGTTAGTCCTTCCTAATAGTATGTGTGTGTGACTTGACGGTGCACTAACTCCCAGTTGTTCATGGAATGCTATTGTGGTGCCATAGTCGTAATAAACGTAGATGCCAAGCACAAGACTCATCTAAACTAAAGTTAGGGTCCGATAAATAATTGCATCGGCATTGCTCTTGTCTTCTATGACCAAGTGCTTCTTTCATTGTCATTCCTTGCTCCCGTTCTTTTCCTGTCCTGTCGTCGTTTCTCCTATACTACAAACACTACACACACATTCATATATTCCTACCGAGTTTACTTTACTTACATAACATTAAAGATATACCTACTAAGATACTGCTGCTAGTTAGTACTTACGTTATGTACACATACACACACAGCATTCTATGTAAGTAATTCGGTTTGCTTTCGAGGATTGGGACTTATTGAGCGCTTCGCTTGATAAAACAGGGAAAACATTAAATGTGGAAATGACCCTCAGCTTTCTCCTCTTAAGTTTTTCCTTTCCTCTCAGCTACTACATACTCAACTACTACATATAGCTAATACCTAAGAACGAGAACAACCTACCTACTTATACTCCAAGTTTCTCCTTTTTCTCAACCAAGAAGAAATACATACACACTAACTAGCACTACCATGAAATTTGTTTTTCTACTCCTGCCTGCCTCCTTCCTTCTTCTCTAGTATGTATTTAACTACATTCCTTTTCCACATTGTCCTATTACACTGTCTAGTGTCTATCTATCAACCTCTATCGGCTCCACACTCCACAAAGGGACATACTGTATGTACTCATATAAATCAACCTTAAATCAATGTACTAGCTATTCCACTACCAATATATGTTCACATTCCTTTATAATGACAATCACTGCTGCATATTTCTAAATAGTACATACTAGTAGTGCTCAATGTACAGATAGTCCATTATGGGACTACTGTATGTATAATAAATAGTACCTAGTACTTATAGTGCTGCGTACATAAAAGGAAAACTAAATATCTGTAACCTGCATAGTTCTTAACATGGACCCTTGGTTTTGGATTCCTAAATTGTCTATGAGTGTTATAGTACTATCTTATGTGATAAAGCACATGTATTTAAGGATAGCAAGTGGAGAGAAAAGAAAAGTTGACTAAAGTAAACCCCCATGTTTGCATGTACTATATAAGTATGATTAGAGTGTGATGTGGGAAGTGATGTCGTGTGCATGCAGCTATTTTATTTCAGTCGAACCAAGTTTTTACATACTTTTACACAGACAAGGAGGAAAAAAATGTAAAGAAAAGTTGCTATACACTAGTCTACGTGTAATAGTTAGATCTAGTTTTAGTTTCCTTAGAGTAACTACACTTACTGTAGGTTAAAGTAAAGCAAAGTAGTAAGTAGAAGAGGAGTTGAGTTGGGATGAGAGGCAAAAAAGAGAATTATTTGAAGGAAGGCCTCTATAAACTTTAAATGCTATGCTAATACATTGGAATTAATGGGAGCTTTCTTCTTGAAGCATACTCTCAGAAAATACTTTCTCTCTGACTCTTAATCACGAAAAATAGTCACACTATTAAAAAGTTTGCTGTACTAGACTAGGTATGCGCACAATATAGTTGGTTCTATCTTTAGCATTGCTTTAACTTATATTATATTATGTTAGTGAGCTGAGCTAAAGCTCAAGTCTGCTCTGCTCTAGGTTGTTGGGAGTGCACACTAGAATACTAACACGACTATTCTCATTCACAACCTACAGCCTACGCGGTGGAATGGAAAGGCAACTTTGTTGGCTGTGTGAGACATGAAGAGAAATTATTTTATTGTCATCATTCCCAACTAACCATATCGTACATAGTCTCCTATCCTATAGCATATATGCAACGTACTTAGAAATCCAAGCGAAGAACCTACAATACTCGAGTCAAGTTGAACAGAACTAGAACTGGAGTGGAGGAGTTGACAAAGCTGGAACAATATCAAAGAAGGAAAGAGTCGCTTGACAAAAGACTTTTTCCTTTAGAAGTCTGCTATTTATAATAGGGCATATATCTGTACTTGCATAGAAGCTGTAGCCAACTATTTATAAATGTATGTAAGGTATGTATGTATCTATGTGTGCGTGGACTGACATAAGAGAACTAAGAAAAATGCCTGAATAAAAATTAAAAGTTTGCCATCTCTAGACTAGGGAGTAGGATTCGTAAAATATAATAAAGTAAGTAGTTAATAAATCCCACGAGCCCTTAATATGTGGTAATAAAAATCCGAGAGCCGCTCCCGAAAATTTTTTTGATTAAAACTTTAATGATGATATATTCTTGAGAAATGGTTGAGAAGCCAAGTATGCTACTACTAAATATAACTACTTATATGAGTATACAAGAATAATAGCATGGCATTGCAATACGTATTTATAACTTTTAGCTTAGATAGTACTTATAACTATAACTATACTAAATTATATTACAATGCCTTGCTTGTGAGATGAAAATGAGAAGGAAGAATATTACTTTACTTAACTGTGTATACCTACTTCGAGATATTATACAGACAGATAAGAGCTAAAGAGACTAAGACCAGGGCCCGACCATGCAAAGCTAGTGTAGAAAATTATGCCGTGCAATAAAGCCACAGCTCGTATTAATTTTCCACGCCTTGGAATTAATCTGATTGCATCATGGAATGAAAAAGTCTCGAGGCTTGCTCATCTGCTCATCTCATGGCTCGTACGATACTTTTACTTTACTTTGGCTCGGCTGGCTTAAGAACATTCTAAATTTGAAATTAATGGGCTTAATATTATTACAGTTGGAGGCGACCACCATACATGCCTGGCTGCTTTCGCTCTTAACTCTTAACTATACAAATACTACTAACACTACTTTCATTTTCTCTATTTACCAAACCATCAACCTATTCTGAGGAAGTATGTCTAGTAAATATGTATACTAGTATAGTACAATTTCATTTATGGAGAAATTTAGTTGTCTAGTACGCTGCTTCAAGCACTAAAAGACTAACATGTGAGAGTTAGTAAGTAAAATGGAAGCTAAAGAGAAACCCGAGTTTTTACGTTTGCTCTAAATTTTTTTCTTCGTTATAGTCCTCATATTTTACTTACGAAGTTTTAGCTAAATTAGGTATGCGTATAAAAGTAATATAGCAAAATTATTGTGTAAGAGGAAAAATTACACTAAAAATTTCTTAGAATTCCATAATCACGAAAAACCTTGGGATTTTAATAGGGATGAGTTATGTAGGTAGTCTATTTACATCATTATAGTAGGCACTAATCCTTTCTTCAATAAGTACAGGCACAAACACTACATTTTAGATTATAGACTGTTAGATGTAATCCGCTGTAATGCGATGCAAAGTTGTAATGTATGTAAAGGCACCTAGTATTTATGCATTTCTACATTTATAATAATCCCTAGTTGCCATTAGAGCGAGAATGAGCTCGAAATAAATGCAAAGAAACCAAGAAACGTGCCAATATAAAGAAATTAATGGCGGATATGAATGCGCATGCAATTACAGAATTCTCATGAGTATGACTCCAATTCTCTGTTGGCAATGATACAACTACTGACTTTCTCTATTTATTCCATTTTTAATGACCCTCATACAAATTCAAACGGAGCGAAGGAAAGGAAAGTAAAGGTACCTTCACTTCAGCTCAACTACTTAATACTTACACAGAAAACACAGTACATTACATTAGATTAAATTATGTACATTAGGTACTATATATAGATGAATCTCTCTTTTCATAGTCTTCGCTCCGTTTCTGCATCTTTCTTATCACATAAATAGCATTAGCTAATGGGGAAGCTGTAGTTGCGTTGCTTACGTACGTACTTTGTATTAGAAAATAGAAATAGAAAGCAAGTGGGAAATGAAGCCATTTATGTATGTATATCATGTGTATAATAAGTTAGTTATGCGAATATGCACTGCGCTGTACTTGTTGTACCTAGGTATATATATTCTGTAGTATAAAATAAATTGTGTTAGCTGAAGAACTAAAATTGCCTTGTAGTACTATAAGTATGTAGATTGAGATTGAGAGTCGTTATTCGTTACCGTTCGTTACTTTTGCTTACATCAGGAAAACACATTATGTTCTACATAAGTGTACTAGAACTAGAACTACTACGTTCTATTTTAGTAGGAAGGATTTATTCGCTTCGAGAAAATTAAGCATTAAAAGCCGAATTCATAGCATTGGAAGTCTCTCCCTAAATATTACGTAACCGAACTGACAAGTGTCATTTGAAGTGAATAATGGCAGCTGTATAGTAAAAGTCTTAGGTACTTCAGTGGAAACAAAATTGCACGCTTAGTATATGTAGATTTACATGTGTCCTATATAGAAATAAAATACACATGTGATGTGAAGTAGGTATCCGTCTTTTTACAGATTAAAAATCAAGCGACTTGGGATATTGCAAGACAGATTTAATGCTGACGTAGTGAATTTACACAGAAAGGAAGCTTTTATTCTAGTAGAACTAGTGAAATGAAGTGAGTGAGAAAAAGATCTACTTTTAGATTGTATGTATTTACTATTAACTACCATTTCCTTTTAAGCATGTGTTTTGCATTTAGAGTAATAAGATACGCATTCCACCTAAAGGTAACTTAATACTTATCGAAGATATGCTAAAGAGAAGCAACAAATAAAAGAGAAGACAGAAGAAAACTGAAAGACTTGTCTCAAGTCACCGTTCCACTATTTCTAATATACTATACAAATACATAGGACTATAAGGAGAGGAGCTGTACGAAACTGTAAACTGTAAGCAATGTATTTAGGTTTATGGGTTTTATGGTACGTATAAGGAAGGGAGACGCTTTACTGTATGTAGTGTACTGTATTGTAGTAAGTAAGTAGAAAGTAATGCTGAACTGTATGCGTAGTAAGTAGAAGAAGATAAATAGGAAGATGAGACTTGGGTAAAAGACAGTAGTTTTACTCCAGAACGATTTTCTATGCTGTAAAGATTCCTAATATTATATAAGTTGTAAAAAAGTATACAACAGATACATATGTACTTTTGTAGTGTAGATAGTATTTATATCTGAGCACTTTCTTCTTGTCTCTTCTTTACTTTGATTTCGTTAAGTTGGCAGCGGATGAAGTAAAGCGAGACAAGGATATTTAGCAAAGAGGTACCGAAAAAAGACGTAAGCAGAAAATAGTGGTGCTCAAAGTGAGATGTATAGTATTAGGGAAGAAGAAAAGGAAAGGTAAGACATCCTTTGTCTGAATACATGTACTGACTGTTCTGTAGTTACATTTACTACTGTTATTGCTGCACTATATACTCATATGTATATCTATAGACGTACTATTAAAGGATATGTCTCGGTGGTAGGTATAAAAAGAGTTGAGTTGGAGAAAATAGAGTGTATTTCGCTCTTGATGTAAATCCCATGCATAGTAATCAGAGAAATGTAGCCATAAATTCTGACTTTTTGTGCATTTCACCAAGCTTCCACAGCTTCATTGTGCAAATGCGAAATAATGAAAATTACAATCTACCCATGGGAATAAATGCGCTGAAATACAACTAGAGAGAAACAGGGAGAGAGCTAAGCGGGAGGAAAAGAATGGGAATCTAGAAATTGCAATGCAATCCCGTTTTCTGTATTTACATAAGCTTTCCAATGAATCTCAAATCTAAGAAAATAAATGAATGAATGAGCGAGGAAGAAACTTCATAGAATAGCTTTCTCCTTTCTTTCAAGACTCTTTTCTCTTTTCTTTCGTTAGCTCGTTTAGTTGTTTCCTTTCCGTTTTTTAGATTATACACTTCATATACATACTTGCATGCATACAGAGCGGAAATCTACAAATCTACATACTTACTTATTACATACATACATAAGTACTAACATATAAATAGGTAGCACAATTCCTTTCTTTAAAAGATCCATACTCCAACAACCATAATATTCATTACTTTCGTACCAACACCACCATACATACCATACCATACCACGATCACTCTCTAAATTTCAACCAAGACTAAGCAAGGCAAGGAAGTTTACTAATGTAATGTACATATGTATAAGAATGAAATGAGCGTATATGTGTAGTAGGTCCGATTTATTTGAATTTTAGCTTCGTATTCCGTTCATTTTCGTTTTCTGCCAAGCGAGAGCTTGCACATAGAGAAATAAATGCTAAATAAACCCACCAACTACATTCATTTCCGTTTTCCTTGCTAGGCTGACGCCGCAATGCTATGCAAGCGAAGCAAATCAACGAACCGAGCTATCCAAACTCTTGGCATGGCTTTGGCTACAATCCCGTTGATTTCTCGGTTTCCCTTCTTCCCTTTCAAACTGTTTTATTCATCCAACAATAATAATAATAATTTTCTTCTCCAAAGAAATGTACATTAGTGTGCCGGCACTTACGCTCTCCTAAGCAAGCGAGTTTTCGTGAATGTTGAATTCGGAACGATTACAAGCTATAAACCATTTTCCTCTTTAGTACCTACCTATTTATTACAATGACTTGACTTACATCCTAAGTTACACTCATTATCATTATAAAATATACGTAGTGCCTTCCCTTTGCCTCCATCCTCGTACTTACGAATGCAAAGCAATTCTTCTATGGATTAAGTTAGTATACATAATGTTAGATCTACTTTGCATGTTAAAACTTATTATCCTAGCTATATAATATATTATTATGAACATAGTAAATAAACGCTTAAGTCAGTTGTAATCCTTGGCTTGGACTCGTGCCTCTCGTCTGCCAGGTCTACACTCTGTGTCTACATGAATGCTTTTCTATTTAACATTTTCTAAGCGACTCTACTATTTCATCATCTGCCCTTTCAATTTCATTACACAGCATTAGTGTTCTTTTGATGGAGACTATGTATACAAATTATAATATTCTGCATCAAGAATGCATTAAGCACCTCTATAGCTAGGTAGTAGCTACATACCTCTGTAGATATCACATATAGATAGATAACCCTTTGGGATGAATGAACATATAATATACCTCAAAAGCACTCGTACAAACGTACGTACCTATGCATACATAATTTAGCGACAATTTGTTTTGCCCATTATGAAATGTTAATGTACAATTTTCATCTATAGTACTAACCCCCTACATTTACCCATACGTGAAGTCTTGTACGGTATTAGTATGCGCTAACTGATTCTTAAGGAAAAGGTTGTAAATAATAAAAATTCACATTAAAACATATTTCTTCACTTTTTTGAAAGAAGAATTTTACCATAGAAATCTAAATGGGCAATAGGGAGTTAAAAATATTGCAGTAAAACATTAAAGTAGTGAAATGGAAACATTACATACAATTAAAATGTAATTGTTTATTTTTCACTGACTGTACCATGCGAGCTAACTAAAAATAATAAAAGGGATAGCAACTTATGTAAGTTAAAAAGTACACGAGTAAATGAGTTTGCTACTGTGGCTGTGTGCACATACATAATATTAATGTGCTTACTTACTTAGTAGTACTAGGTACTAGATATGTTTTAAGTATTGTATCTTATGCTAAAAGGGTAGGGACCTTCGTATAAATGTAATGTATGTATAGTAAATGAAAATAAAAGTTGGGTTGGGTCGGTGCAAGAGAAAATACAAAGGATAAGGAAAAGAAGGTCGTAAATGAAGGATAAAAATCCAGCTGGTGGTATGGTGTGATGCCCTTAAGTGCGGTAGGCCCTAGGCCAAGCGTCAGATTCTGACCTGGCTACGTAACGTAACTTAACTACCTAGAGGAATGAAAAGGATAGTGATTGTGAATGGTGACACATATCTAATCTGTAGGTTATGTACATATGTAAAGAGAAATTGACGCATAAAAAACATGGCAGGCCTTGCCAGGCAATCCAAGCCAAGCCAGGCCAGACATGCATAAAAAATGAACCATCTTTTTTGTTGGATAAAAAGTTCTCTCTTTTGATTGTATCGATGCAAGGCAGCATTGTGATTGAACATAGATCATAAAGGAGCACGACCTCGTGTTCCAAAGGGCTCCCTCATTATTATTCTTTTGTCTCGTTTATTTTTTGCATCAGTTTTTTGCACTGAAGTATCCCATCCCAAGCAAGACCCTATGATCTGATGATCATATTTGAAGGAAAGAAGGAAAGGGGTCAGGTCACCTTTCTTTAGCATTACAATACACATAAATACATTCATACTTACATTACATACACTCGTTATCTTTTACAATATTAGTTTAACTGTTACAGTATGAAAGTATGAACTACTGTTCTGCTCTTACCATTAGCAAACGAAGGATAGTATCAGTAAGTAGTTACAAAAGCTATGTATATACCTACATTCTAAAATTTCATATGTCTGTTCACTGTTCTGTATAAATAAGTAGGTAAGAAGTAGTTAGTGTTCTGTATTTGTCTTTCTCGATATGAAATTCTAACCTGACCTAAGGTATATAAATTTGTTTGCTCCTGCTTGGCTAAACTACACAAAGCCGATTCGACTGGCTTGTATGAATGTCTCTTTAGATTCGGTTAGCGTTGGCATGTGCTCTGCTCTACTATTCTTTTCTATCGAAATTTCCTAAAGCAATAACATCTATGTATCTGAAACTAACGATAAGCACAATAATACAAACATAAAGAAAATGAATGTTTAACCGACAATCCTATCCTTTTTTAGTAATTCACATCCTATTGGCTATGGACAACGAAACATAACATATGGATCCAAATCTGCATCCTTTCAAGCCTTGAAATTCAATCGGTTCTTCCATTGATCGCTTTTGGCATGGTTTTATTTTACTCATCAATATTCAATCAACCGTCAAACTTCACAACAGTGCTGTACAACTCATTGCATCTGACAATCAACAATTCAAAAACATACACGTATAATTTATGCGTCGACATTTGGCTAACGTATTACATATATAAGTATTAATATCCGTATATTAAACAATCCATTCGTACTAACTGATCTACAATACACACTAATTATTTTGTTTTAATAAATAACTTTTGAGAAAACGGCGTTTTCTTGGTCGATTTTGTAATGCGAAACATCAAGTTTTGGAAGAAACATAAAATATACCTACCTACTGCAACCTATGTCCTTATAATCAGACGAGAACTGATACTTAACTTAAAATTGTACAAATCTGACGTAGGCCCTTTTCTGAACATTTTTGTTCAATTAACTAAAGCAAAATAGGTGAAGGGATACATAAATACCGACAGTAACAGAGTATAATACGAATTTTCAGCAACAATATAAACAGCAAATTAATGTAAAAATATACAATGCTACTTCAGTTGTCAGTTCACAGTGTTATGTCGGCTAAAAGAATTTACCTGGACAAGTATATTCCACTCTTTAGGTATTTTTAAGTTTTCTCATAGAAACAGTTTAGGGTAAAATCGTGGGAACAGTACACACAAATTCCCCTCAGAGCATTTGACACCATAGTCCGTACAGAAGATAAATGTAAACAAAACATTTCTATAGAAAAGGTGCATTGTGTACAAGTAAAAAGTTTTATCTTAAATTCCACTTTTTATACAGATTCCATTCATTTTTGCTACCTGCACATATTCCATAAATATCCTATCATATTAAGTTTATTACGCCAGAACATTGCATGAACGTACCTACTTTATTTCATTTCATAAATCCTTGTGACATATTATTCTCATATTAGTGGCAACGTAGTTATAGAATACAGCATATAAATGGAATATTAATTTTTGTTCTTGGGAAAACGCATTTTACTCCAAAATAGATATTGTATTGGAAATATAGTCATACAAATATAATGGTACAGTTTTGAGGAAGCACTGTATTACTATGATTAGTAGTAGCAGTCTACACAAAAGATCTTCGCTCCATGCATGCTGCTCGCTATTTAGAGCCTTTAATTAAGAATGTAACTTCATCTTTTCACCCAAGACGAACTGTTTAAACAATTGTAATACATAGCTGCATTACACTTGAAACTACAACTGAAAATAGCTGCGGAAACCAATGAAAAATGAAATCATTGTATTTAAACTAGTATTTTAGTTCGTGATTAATTATGCGGGCAGCGGCCATGCAAAAAAGCGGACGCTATACATTCCCATTCCATAATAAGTAAAGGGATAAGGAAATTTCCGGGTCGATCCGAGAGGAGAACTACACAGTGAAAGCAAGGGAAGATAGGAAGGAAGCAGGCAGCAGGCCGAATAGATGCATGCGCAGCAGTTTCTGATTGAACTGGAAGCCTGGCAAGAACTCGTCTGGATCTGCTGGAAGAGTAGAAGTCTAAAGCTAAACTATAGAGAACAATCCCATTTTTTGATGAGGAACTCCCCGAGTTTTTCTCCCCTACTCATTCATTTGCTCCCTGGAAATCTTGGCCGCCATGATGATTAAAACCCGTGTTGTAAGTACACTTACATTGACTCCGTTCTCACACTAACTAAACTTTCTCCGACTCTCGTTAATAATCAGAACAGCGTGTCGTGTACACACACAGAAGCAAATAGTAAGAAGACTAATGGCAATTCACCGAATTAGTCCCAATCCCATTAAAAATACTCATCAACTTGAGATTAAGACGGGCTCTCATTAGAAAACAGGGGAAGTCACTCTCCTCTTCTCGTTTCATCTTCCACTTATAAATACTATAGTACTTACACTCTAAGTATCATGTCCTGTATAGGCAAAAGGCACAGCTGCAGATATTCCTTCCTTCGTTTACTCCAATCTTCTCATGCAAATTACCTCGGTCGTTTACTTTACTTATTACTCACTTGCTCTCTCCTTCCTCACTTTAATCCTTAATTTTCATTTTCCTCATTTGCCGAGTATTTCTCTCTCACGCCAACAAATTAACTTTACACTTACACTAAAATACTTACTTACCATCTCACTACTTATACTAAAGCATAAGCAATCCCTTTATAAGAATCACGTCTCTGACTCTGACTCTCTCCTCCTTTCTCACTGATCGTTAGTTTTAGTTTCGTTAGTCACTCACTGACGTACTCATTTTCCTAGAAAAACATCTGACTAAGCTCTTACTGCCTAACGAAACTATCTCCAGCTTAAGACTAATGAGACTTTCCTTCCAATTACAAAGCTACCGTTTTTTAAGATGGCTTTCCTTATTACTATTATGTATGTACACTCTATAGATATATTTTTTCTAATTTTGAGTGTACTTACCTACTGCTAAACGAAAAGAAACTTATGAAATACGTAGCTTGTCTTCTGGCAACTTGAGAAAAACACCAACTTTACCATTTCTCCATCGAATTAAACCATTTCTCCTTTATTAAAGAAAAGTCCTTATATAAAATAGGGAAACACTATTTTTTACCTTCGCATTCATTTATTCGAAGCAAAGCTAGAGAAAAGAATCAACTTCATTTCACTTTATAATTAATTTTACTAGTCTTCTCCTGACAAAGAAGAAAGTAATAATATTTTATCTTAGCTGTCAGGCACAATTTATCAAACAGACATTTTATAATTATAATTCACCTATAAGCAATAGGTAGAGTTGCTTTCCTTCATTTATGCAGGGTCTCTTAATTTTTCTTACCTTAGTATAGTCGATAGTATACATAGTAGTAACTACTAAACAATTAAGAGCAAGCTGCACAAAAAATGAAACTTTTTATTACATTTCCTTCTTTCTTTCATTCCTGAATTGTTTATTATGTGCTACTACTTTTCTCTTTTGCGTTTATTAAATCACAGAAATAACTAAATTTTGTTTAGTCTGCCATAGTACAAAGAAAATAAATTAATTTCACTTTCGTGCTATTTCATCACTTTTATTTGGTAGATGGGCGGTGAGACGGTTGCTACATAATTTAGTTTAAGGGAACTGCATTATGGCCTTTAGCATCGTAATAATGCATTCGTAAATTCATCTTTAAGGTAGCTGTGGTATACAT
>JAQFYC010004005.1:0-18658 GCA_034694165.1 Tomocerus mixtus | reverse complement strand
GATAGTCCTTAGACCCACTTAATTTGTCCACATTTGTGTGATCTATTTTTATAGATTTGATACTCATGATTGGTTTTTCTTCTTCGTCTAAAACTTTTCCAATATTTTCAAATTCTTCAAAATTAGGATCAGTATTTTCCTCTGTATCTTCTGGATCGACTTCTGGGTCAGTACTAGTTTTATTGGTTTTTTTATCTGACTTGGATTTCTTCTTTTGATTATCCATAAACCTTAATTGCGCTTGGAATTGTTAGAGAAGCTTTTTCTGAAAGCTTCACTAATTATTTGTTACAGTATTTTCTTTCTCAAAAAATACACTTATTCAGTCCTTCCCTTAAAAAAATCACCACAGACACTAGTACATAACCACAAAGTGCTGATACGTTGTAATTTAACAACTATACATTTCCCAAGGAAAGCAAAACAAATACATAAATATTTTCTGCTCATAATTTCTAGGTTCGTAAAATGGTAATAGGTATGTACATATATATGTAGATTAAAGCTAAAGCTACTTGCATTTTCTCATCTTATTCATATGTATTACAGCTTATTACATGCGGAAGGTGCAGAACCTCATTTCGTGAAATAAAACGCTATTTAGCTGAGCAGATCCCAACCGAGTTGACTTCTCTCAACAGAAAATGACAAATAGAAATGGCTATGGAAGAAGTAAACAGACATAAACTACATAGAGCCATGAACTTTGTGTTTAAACACACTTTAGACACATATATGTAACTAGATGCATAAATGTCTCCGACTTTATAAGAAAAAGACAAAATGCAAATACACAAATTGGTACACATAGTAGAATAATGATCTGGAAATACATACACCCAAACGCAAGCCTATTTAGCATAGATATTCCAACACTATGTACCTTGGGATCTTTAAACGCTATTCATAAGTACACTACAGTACAAGTCAGTCGAGTAGGAAAACATATTTCAGTTCTGTTGTCGAGTAGTTTACTTAACTTTACATAGTCTTGGTAAAGACTCAACTCAACACTTTTTCTTCAACAGTGTGTTTTGCTGCCCCGTTGCGAATGCGAGGAGCAAGCAGTTAAAAATTCATTAAACCAACAAACAGGAGATCTGGGATGTCGTTGTAGCAAGTTGTAGAACAAGACAAGCCACTACGTACATACATACATACTCAACTCTAACGCAAGAAAGAACCAAAAGGCAAGGCAAAAGCAAGCAGCTTGAAGCTTGAACTGCACTGAATTTCTTTTCTGACTTCTCTGATACATATATTATTTTATACGATTCCTTTCCCAGTTCTCAGTTCTATACTTACACCAACACATTATACACTTATTGTTAGTATTTACACAACACATCACATTGTACATGTAGTTATACAAGTACAACTACACCGGGTAAGCTCTAAGCTCCACATCGATTTGACTAGACCATGAGACATCAAACCAAACCAGCACACTAACTAATACATACTAATACTAAACTACCAGAACATAACATGAAGCAAGAGAAATATTGGCGAATACTACATAGAAACTTAGCAGCTAAAATATTATGTAAATGTAACGTCAAGAAATAAACAACCTAAGCTTAGCTTTGCATGTACATACAAATATATACGGTACGGTATGTATGTACAGTGTAATAGAAAGTAAATGAGTAAAATAGTAGCATCAAGGGAAATGTCGTGTCGTGTCGGCATAGTAAATACTAAATACACGACAGATTACAGATATATATTGTAAGTGTAACTAGTTCAATATTCACTTTAGCATTACTAGAGTATTGCCATAATCTTTTAGTTACATTGTAAACTAAAGCTACACTACAATATTAAAGAGGAAAGTAAAGTAAAGTGTATGTTGTACAAAGTACAAGTACGTAGTATTTACGTAAGACAAAGTAAGTGGCTTGGCTTTGGCTTTGGCTTGTATGTAAAGGAATGGGAACTTACTCAAGTTAAGTCAAGTCAAGTCAAGTGAAGAGGAGAGTCGAAAAGAAGTTAGCGGCAGAGGAGAGAGTTTCCGTATGTCACCACACCATTTCGTCGTTTCCGACTCATCATTATTTACCACTTTTTCTACATCAAAAGACAATCTCGACACTTTCAAGTTCTTTGCAAAGCACAAGTTACTTATTCACTAAGCATTACTTTTCTTTTCTCTCTCCTCTACCATGCATTTTACTAAGGAAGGCAACTATCCCGTGTAAATAGCGAACATAGTAGGCAAATGTACCTAGAAAGTGTTGGTGGTGTAATGTAAACTAAAGACGCTCTTTTATACGTGTATGTAGTATAAGTATAAGTTTAGTTTACATTGCTTTTGCTCTCTCTTTCTAAGTTGGTTTGGCTTTGGCTTATTGTTACTTTAGAGTTAAACTCAGCTCAGTCAGAGTTTTAGCTTCCCACTTACTTACATTTACAACGTTAGTTCGTTAGATACTATTCTAAGCCTATGTATATAGTATATGTAGCAAACTAGACTGAGCTCATTCACATTCTCCGTTCAGTTCACTCTTTCAACACAACTTATAAAGGAATCAGAAATGCAAGTCGACTCAAACTCGACTCGACTCGTTCCTTTTCCTACTCTGAATAACTAATGTCACAACTAATGTGTCTTTCATTGCCAATCCACTATCCTATAACTTTTTATGCTTATGCTTTCTCTAGGAGAGTAATGTTCTCTAGGCATCCCTTTCTCTCCTCAATTATTTCCACTTAGACTAATTTTTATGCTTTATGCTTTGATTTAAATTCCTATTTTAGAACGTTGCTATGCAATCTTAAGTGAAATCAAGTAAGTCGGTCGGAAAGAGGAGAGGAAAGGAAAAACAGCTACTTAATACATAGCAGACCAGGACCAGACCAGAAAATGTAATGTAGGTGCCTATTCCTTCCTAGTACTAATATAATGGTATAAACGGTACTGTGCGTTGCGTACGTATAGAATAAATAGACGCTTTATAATATTATAGTAGGGAAGAGAAACAGCAGATCGTTTTCTCTTATATATTTCACTTCTAGAAGATACACGTGTCACACAAGCCAACTATCCAAGAACAGAAAATAAATTCCTGCCAGAATTCTTCATTCTTACTGCATCTACATATCAAGCAAAAAAACTGAATTACAACGAGTTCTAAGGTGAAGAAAGCTCTGGAATCCATTTCACATTCGTTTCCATTCTATACAGACATATAGCAGTAGTAGACATAAATTGTATTCTGTATCCAGATCCAATCTAGGACGGAGAACAGACTAATATAACTATAGTACCTACCGTAGTACTATGAGATACAGGAAAATGTGGCAGATTGGAATAAACATAGTAGGAAAGATCAGGTATACGGTATATTCTGCTTATGTAATGTGGATAGAAGAGTTTGTCTGACGTGAATTGAGTCTCCTATTTTCTATACGCATTTACAAATACGTTACTCTGTTTAATTTACAACGAGAAAACAATGAGTTTACTTTTCCGTTCAAAGCTCGTTTCTCCTTTATCCCTATGTACAGTGCAGTAGTAGTAGTAGTACTCTATTTGCTCATGGGAGTTTTTTATTCCATGCAAAGTCAAGTCAAATCCATTTTAACGGTTAGTACTTAACAATGATCATACTTTATTCAAGGAACATTCAAGCTAGAAAAAAACTTGCCAAAAATTCCTAATTCTGTTGTAGTTCATTCAGAGCGTTGAAAGAAGTTCAGAAAACTAGTTGAGCAGACAGTTGAGAGCCCAGCTAATTACTATTTAGTATGGTAATCACTCATTCAGAATTTATTTGTGGAAAAATAGCCGTAAATTCACTGGAACGCTAACACACTAACATCCCCTATACTTTCAGTTCAGTTGACAATGAACAACCTTTTTTATCAAAGGAGACAATCAACTATAAATACTCATACATTCAAACTTTCTATCTGCAAACATGTACATTCTACTATAATATACATTCTGCATTGTTAGAATGAAAGAACATGAATGTAAACTGGGAGAAAATTCTAATAAATAAAACGTACTAATTTTAATGTAGGAATAAATTAAGCTATTAGTAGTGATGCTTTTATCCGGACGACCTATTTAGAACGATTGACATTAAACGTTATTATTCTGTGCATACTAAATTTCAAAGCATTCTCTATTATTTAGATACATACCAATGCATTTACATATTGTGTAAAGAACTAGCAGAAGAATGCTCTACTTTTACTGTATGTACTTTGTATACGGAGATAAAAGGTATAGTATAAATAAAATTTACAGAATGAGATCTGGAGGCTCGTCTCCGTTGATGATTATGATTATTGTGGCGACGGTGTTGATGATGATGTTGTGGCTGTTGTTGTTGATGATGGTGATCATTTGTCGAACTAGAGCACGAAGAAGGAGATAAAGTCATGGAATTAAAGGGACTGCCGTTGCCGGTGCTACCCGTATTTAAAGCGGAGTCCCCTGACATTGGGATAGATATAGTGGACATGGAGGATGTTGTAGTCACAGGCACAGGCAAGATGAAATTTTGTTGTTGGATTTGTAGTTGTTGTTGCTGCCAATTATTCCGAAATGGGCCATCATTAGATGCACCAGGTCCCCGAGTGTTGTTGTTACTAAACTGACACTTTCTCTGCTCTTCGGAAACTAAAACTCCACCGCCAACACCACTACTTTTCCCATTAGGAGCCGAACTACTAACAAAAATCTCAATAGAATTCATTGAACTATTCCCATTGGGAATGCCATTCAATGCACCATTGGGAGCCATCCACCTTCCGTTTCCCCCAGCCTCTATACTGCTCTCGTGTCCGTTATATCCTCCGGATCCTACCCACTGATTCATTTTCAGCACCGGATGTCACAACACACTCTCCAACAAAGAATCGCTGTAATTTCTCATTAAATGTTCTTCCAATAATGCACTAATGACTCGAACCAGAAATACTTTATTCCAGCCAACTAAAGATACATATCAGCTTGCGATTTATTGCGTTTCTTTCTCTATGTAGTTCAAAGGTCGATTTATTCATTAGCCGACTCGACCCAGCAGAAATACAAATAAATGTTATTCCTTTACTTATTAGTACATACTTATTATATGATTGTCAAAAGCGGTTTGCGATTTAAATTGGTAGTACATTCACGTACAATGTACTAATACTACAATGTCTCAACTGAACAAATTTTATAAATAGGATTGTTGTGTTATTGGCTGTCCAAACGGAGAAAATGATGATTACAGGTTGATTGACACTTCAATATTGACTATTCTGCTCGTGTGTAAACTAAAGGAGTGTTTATACTCATGTAGTACACTATTATATATTTCGGCTTCCTTATAGTGTACCCTGGAGCTGCGTTGTTTGAGTAAGAGTACTTTAGTTTACATTAGAGGAAGCACACTGCACTGCACTGTATTTACTATTAAGTGCTACGTACAAGCCAACATTCAAAATTAATGTGAAATTAAAGTAATTTGTGTCTTGTGTACACAGACACTAAATTGGCACGCAGCCACTATTCTCTCAAAGTTAAACTCGACTATTCTCCTGTCTTGTGATGTGATGTGGATGTAATGTGAATGTGACGACGATGAGAGTGAGTAAGTTTATGCTAAGCAAACAAAATAAGATTTGAGTCCACTCATCACTAGTACTTATTCACACAACAGCAGCAAAGTACTCTTGTCTAACTGTTGTGACTCTATACACACGCCGAGCCAACAAAACACAATCCAAAACACAATCCACGTGAAAATTAACAAGAGACGGGAGAAAGAATTGTTGTAGCGTACTGTAAGCGTCGTCGTTCCTAAAACATGACTACTTACTTGCTTCGAATGAAATATCAAACGAACCTAATTCCTTAACAATCTTTACTTGTCTTAATCCAATCCACAAAATTCCTTGTTTATTGCATTAATGGCTTAAGATTGTAATCTTGGGTCGAGTCTCTTTGTCTCCGATGTGTCCGATTGAATTTAATTGCATAAGAGTTCAGCTTTCCCAGTAAGTAACTAAGTAAACGATAATATTTTCTCGTAAAAGAAGATTAAGATAGCTAGATCTTATTGTTTCCACAGTCAGTCACTCACAAATACAAAGAGAGATGCACATTAGATGATAACCTCACCTTATAAAAAGTTAGCACTGAAACATGAAACTATAAAACAAGAGCCCACTTTATCAACTGGTATAATATGGTAAATGCTAAGATAACGCAGTTCTGTTCACTCCATTCACAAACAATAAGTAATAATTCTTTAGTTTACAAACCAAACCAAACCAAACCACCACAGACTAGACTTTGTTTCAGATTAGTTCACCTTAGCTTAGCTGATTGCAGTGTGAGCACTAAGTAAGTAGGATTAGTACTGTATTAACGAAAAAGTTTTTAAGTGAATAATTTCTTGTGTGTGTACATATATGTATATGTATTACTATTTATGATTTAACAGGGAAGGAGCAATACCCAACTGAACGATAGCAACTCCAACTCATGTTATGTTCAGTTCAGATCTAGTCAGAGTGAGCTCACTCAATTCAGTTAAAGATTTTAATGAATGAACGGACGGAGTGTCAGGAAAGAGATATAGTAAGTGTATAATGGTAGTTCCAATGTGTTTAGTGCAGTGTATTGTAGTAGTAGTAAGTATATAACGTAATGCAATACAATGCAATTCTCTAAGGAGTCTCACCACACCAAACCAAAGCAATCCAAAGCAAAAGTCTACTAACTAAATGAAATGAAATGAACCGACGACTGGCTGTTAGTTAATTCATGTGAACTTGTACGAGAACATGGAAACATTTGCATTTCACATTTGCATTAGCATGAGCATTTGCATATCCAGGCCATCCCCTGCCCAACCTGTTCTCTCACTTGACTATGACTATGACTTGACTCCCAATTCACTTCACTTTACTTCAGATCAGAGCTTAGCATTCAGTTTATCTATTATAGAGATACTTCTTTAGTCTTCTTAGGAACTATGTATGTATATGTTATAACTGTGGAGTAAAGAACAGCATGCCATTCATAGAGCTGGCTTGCTAGCTAATATTACTTTACTTTAGTCCTTATCTGTGTGAGCGAGTGCTTAAGGTAGTAACTTATTAGTTAGCAATGCATAGAATACCTACTATACAACATAACATAACACTCACAGCCTCCGCATCCTACGTACGTACGTATCTCTTTATCTTTTGCTTCACTGTCGCTTGTTCCTTCGAGTTTCTGTCTGTTGATACTACTTAATAGTGATATACTACTCAAAACGAATATTTTATAGCATTAGATTCACTTTGTCATGATACTTGTACTTGTATGGATTCTGCACGTTATATGCATTACTTTGTGATCAGATCAGCTCAATTCAGGTTGATAGTTGATAAATTTCTGTTGTACACTCAGGTAAGAAATAAATACGTTATGTTACGTTACGTACGAGTTGATTATAGTCTATTCACTGTATTTTATATGAGTATTTAACCACTCTGTTTAATAAATATTTACTTCGTTTGACTTGAGTGTAGTCTGTAGTGTGAGTGAGCAACCAGCAACCAGCCCAGCAACAGTCAGAACTGTTGTGTTGTGTGTTCCTTTTCTTTTGAATCAGATACATATAATATAATCTGGCTTGGCTTGGCTTGGCTAACTAATTGTAAGCATTCTCTATCAAGTTCTTATATAGTACGTACAGATAGTAAGTAAGAACTAGTCTAGGTAGTCGGTAGTCTAACTTACAAACTGAATTCTCAACTTTGCACAAACGAGCTCTACTCTCAACGTAACTTTAACTAAATTTGCATTCATACATTATACCTACTGCGCTTCAGAACAGAAAGAACTTTTCAGAGCAGACCTGGGATGGGTGAGTCTCTTTTCTGCTCTTCATTCTTTACTTTATACAAAGTACTATGCTATGCATGTATGCAGTATGCATATTAGTATTTATTTAGTATTCGTATAGAAAAACAAGGAACTTTTCAACTTCAATTCAACTGTGTTGTTCTGTGTTGTTGTTGCTATGTTTTAGCACGATATCTCACTGTAGGGCAAAACAAAGCACTAATATATACATAGTCACTTTGTATGTAGTCTGTACCTCACTCAATCCTTTTCTCAGTGATCTAATGAATTTTTCTTCTTAATTCCCTACTTGCTTTGCGACTTGACTCACTTATGTAGTTCTCCTCTATAAAGTTATAATCTGTACACGCAATTTTAATTGATTGAGCTTTAACTTGAATCAAACACCCTCGCGCACTAGATAATTTCTTGTGTCCTGTCTTGTCTTGGACTTGATTGGAACTTTCTTTGCGTCAACACTGACTGACTGACTTGTTGGTTGTTTTTAATGGAGAATTGAGAATAGGATGAGAATATAACATAACATGTCAAGTCGAGAGGAGAGCCAAGCCTTGAATCTACTCTTCTCTACTCTGTACTACTAGAGCAACTATTTAGGTACACTAACCAGCAAACTTAGGTACCTACGCTTTAATATACTATTTACTACATACAAAAATGAATATAGGTACGACCTGTGTACTCACATACAAACATACACATTCAATCCACTCCCATAGTCCAGTCCAGTCCATGTCATGCTATGCCATGCCAGTTCACTCTAAGTAAGTAGAAAATTAAATACTACTCCTGTAATTCAATCCTATTGAAAATCCCATTGCTTTCGTTCTCCTTCTTAAAAGTAAGTAAATACCTAAGTACTAAGAAAGGGTAGGTAGCAAGGTACCCTAACTGTGTAATGTAAAAGTAAATGCAAGGAGATGTGTGTACTGTATTTACTATGTAATAGCAAGTATAAAGTAGTCAAGTAGTAAAAGGCATGCGAAGGGAAGGCAGGAGGGTACTGGCATCTTGTAAGGAAGGGACTTGTAAGTGCAACGCAAAGCAGGACCTGAACAGAACAGGTAGACAATAATTTTAGCTCGAGGTACTGAAAGGCAACAGTCTGTCTGGTACAACCAAAGTGGGATTCCTTAGATTTTCCCTACAGCAAAGTAACTACAGGACAGGTAATAATAAGTAGTAGAGATATTTTCTTGTCTGCATTCTTATAACTTGGCATGGCATGGCATGGCTCAATGGTTTCTTGCTTACCTTCTTTCTTACTCACGCTAGTTAATAATATTTCGATTTTAAACTTATTGTAGTGCAACAGTCACTTCTATGTGAAAAACAACAATCAACTCTGACAGATACATAGACACAATACCTTTATGGCCAACTTGAACGAAATCATTCGAAATACATATCAGTACTAAAGGAAGCAAAGAATACGGATCAACCCAGTATAAAACTATAATGCATGGACACAATATACTTACTCAATATATTCATTTAAAAGGTTACTGCTTGGTGGCCTGGCCTGAGCCTAACTTTGCTCCTTCTCTTCGTCTTACATGCGTTTCTTCATTTTATGAGCTGCATTTCACTACTACATACTAATGCAAAGTAATTCGAGTAGTGTTTAGGATACTGTATGTAAGTAAAAGTATTATTTCAGTTATTCCGATAGAAAAGCTTTGCACATTATATATATTTGTATGTACGTATTTAAATACATATATTCGTAGAGTATGTAACATGAATATACATAAACTCGGAGCAAGCCAAGTCCCTTTCACAGACGCTCCCTTAAAGTGTGAAAATAATGCACAACAACCACTAGAAAATATAAAATAAACTCCACCACCAAAGGCCATGTACCTATTCTGCGTTATCCATTCTATTCAATATTCAATGGCAAGCTTTTCTGTTCCAGTTGCTATATACGCCCACAAGCTGAGAATGACCCTTGACAAATACAAATACAATGCTGTACACTGAATACACTCTATCCCATCGTTTGAGCACTATAATGACTACTATTCACATAGATTATAGATATACCTCACGAACAAACACATTTAATAGTCAAATAAATGACGAATACTAAAGGCTATGTTAGAATTTTTACTGTTTCGCTCAGTTCGTCCAAAACGCACATAATTTTCTTTCCTAATGTAAAATGAACTCAAAATATCTATTAGCCACCTCGTAAAATTTATGTAAAGCATCTTTGATACTACAACATGTAAGTGTTGGTTGGTTTTTTCCCCAGTTTTTTTTTGCAGAAATGAACTTACGAACTATGTACTAGTAGGTATGTACTAGAATTGTAAGCATAAACCCAGTAGTAAGTAAAACTACAATAAAAAATACGGATCTGTTTCTTTTTCCCAATCTTTAGTTTGGCTATTCACCTAAAAATTAGCCACATACAATACAGTACGAGTAGATGTACAATGTAGTCCGTAGATAGTTAGGCCTAACGAACTAAACCATCTAAAAAGAGCCCAGACCAGGGAAGCTAAACCGCAAGTACCCTCTTCAACTAGTACAAAATACAAAGAGGGATAATGAGCAATATCTGTACTGTTGAACACTTTTATGCATTTAGTCTGAACATATAACAACGAAACCAGACCAGACAAGGTACACATAACGCAGTACACAACACAAAACAGATAAATTATACTAGATCTAACTAAATGTCTAAATTTTTTATACCTACTCTTGCTTATGTCTATGATACATCCATCCCAACAATTCAGAAAGTTAAACTACAGTTTAAATTCAGACGATAGTGATGCTAGGTGACATGAGAGAGAACGTTAAGTAAACTTTAAGTAAAACCTTCTTAACTACATTTAAACTGCTTTGCATATTATGTGATATAAAACCCAAAGAGATATGTAATAGTAGCTAACTCCACTTGTATGTAAGTAGTATGTGTTAAATTATGTAGCTGAATTTGAAAACAGAGAGAGGAGAGGGACGGATATCTGTATTAGTTTTATATGTAATACAGTACACAGACCAGAGCCAACAAGTTCTCAGCAGCTTAAACACTCTTAACAACCATTCAACATCCAAAGCATAGCAGCATATTTACATAGAGACATAGACATAGTTACCTTGACTCAGGTGACCCGCCATCATGAAACCGCTATAAATTCTCCCGACCGACATGACATACAGCTACAGAGCACACATAAAGGCCCACGCTAAAACTTATACCAAACTCAACAGATATGTAGATATATCTACAATGCAGGAGACTGAGACTACCATCATCATTACATTTCTCTTTGAAATGAAGATTTACATATATAACGTATATATATAACGTGTGCGTGTCATTTGGTATAGAACACACTTTTTACCCTACTACTTACTACTTACTACCATATCATGTCACCACAACAGAAGAATAAACATAAAATTTAAAGCTGGAGAGCCTAACGTGAGCTAACTAAGCTACTAGGTACAGTGAGTGGGGATGTAAATGTGATGTAAGTCAGCAAGCGTACGAGATCTTTTAGCTACAAATCGTTTGCTAACCGCAGCTACGATATTATCTTTCTACAATAGGACTGATGAATTCATTTGGTAAAATAAATGTGGATTCAACTTCAACCTAACCAAACCAAGCCAAACCACCTACTCCCTTTAAGATTTACACAACACATATAAATTGTACATGTTTTCTGTAAGTTTTGGATAATCTACAGCATACAAAATCCATTAGAGATTTGCCTTTACAAATAGGTCTACATATATTCAATTTATATATATACTATATGCTATAAGTATATCTTAACATTTCGTTTCAATAAGTGTGTGAAACATGTTTGTGTGCAAATTAATGTTTACGTAGGATACAGACTTGTCTGTAAATGACTGAAACTCCAATTTCTAATTCAAACTGGACAGATTAATGTATAGAATTGTGTAAAAGCGTGTAGGGGCCATCCAGAGATTAATTGAATACATAAAAACAACTATGGTACGTATAAGACACATAGAAAGGAAGAATAGTTTTCTAAATTGCAGTGTAAATTCTTTTTTCATTAGCTACAGATAGTAAGTATTAAGTAACTTAAGTACGTCGTACGTAGTACCATACCACCATAGAATTAGGATCAACTCAATTTCCACTTACATTTCCATTCCACTGTATCATTAGTACTATATGTGTCATGTCTATATGTATATATCTACTTATTGTTACGACTACGGAATACTTACTATTACGCTATAGTACTCCGTCCTAAATATAACCTGTCTCCCTTATCATCCCTTTCACTAAATCCAATAGAAGGCTAATCTAATTTACTCCATTTGTCGTTTTACACAAAAATAATGGAGATTAGCAATGAACTGAGAAGCAGACTATATTCCTTTCCAAAGCAATCCAATCCAATCCACTAATACTTATTTAAAAGAGTGGTGTGTGTCCTAATAGTATTTAATATACTTATATAGCTATCTAAAGGACTCTGAAAGATATACGATAAATAAAATTCAGAGTGAGAGAAGAAAGGAGTCTAGACACGACGAGCCCAGACCAGGCCAAGCCAAACCAGGACTTGACTTTAGTTCAGTTGACTTACTCTTGCTCTCGCATTGCATCGCATCGCATCACAGTAGCGAGCTAATCAAGGAAATGGACAGAAAATAAGGGCAAAGTATCACCACCAATATTAATTAGTCTTGTAGACGGAGACAAGACTGCGTTTCAAGTCAACTCCACTTCACACAAATATACATTGCTCAACCCAAGTCACACTCTCCTAAAAGTCCTCAACATAATGAGATCAAAATGTGTGTCCTGTCTTCTCTTGTCCTGAGTTTTTGGCCTGGCCTGGCCTGGCGTCTCTCCCTAATTCCTCTCTCTCTATCCCATTCCTCTGAGTGTGCATCTATGTATATGTACATACTTAATATTTCTACTTACAACTTACAATGCGTTGCGAGGAATGAGGTAGAGAAACTACAACTACAAACAGATACTGCACATAATACATCTCCTCTCTCTGTCTCTTTCTTATCTTCTTAGCATCATCTCATCATATCCTCTCATCTTACAAAACGGAAACCCTTATTATATAATTCGGAGGAAAATCCTTCTTCCAAAATTTTCAAACTGTCTCTTTCTATCCCATTTGAACATAATTTTAAAGATTCTTCCTCAGAGGAGCCTCAGCATTGTCTTACTTACTTAACTTGTTCTCCGCTGTAATGTACTTATCTTAAATACTTACTTTACTGTAGTTTAGTCTTGTCGTACGTCTAACTACGCTCGTCGAAACCAACAATGTATGCAATGTAATGTAGGTAACTAAGTAAGTAGGAAAGCAAGTCTCTCGGGAAAATATTCAAAGAATGAGTTCTGTTTCAAGTATTTGAAGTTGAACCTTTTATATGTATGTTTTCTCAGTTCACTTACTTACTTACTTAACTATGAGTATCCTTATATACTTGAAGAACTTTAGTTTAGTAGTTAGTTATCTTAACTGAAACTCGACATCCATATCCAGAGAATAGAGGAAAAGAGAGAGAGAGAGAGACCCTTAAAAAGAATTTAAGGGGACCCCTGCTGCTTGCAGCCCTATTTTATTTCTTTTAACTCATTTTTTCTATTATTCCTTCCTTTTACTAGTTTTTAAGAAAGAAAAGTCCACTCCATTCAACAACATTCTGAAACAATTTCAGAAGAGCGAACAGCAAAATGAACTCTATTCCCGTCATCTAATCCGTCCACTCGAACCAATCCATTCCACCCACCCTCCACAGTTTCTAGTCAACTCAAAACTCAAAGCAAGTCAACCATTTCTTTCTTTTACACTAAACCTAACTAGTAACTAATATACTAGAGTTCTGTAATACAATACAATACAATAACACACGCAGCTCAATTTCAAAAAGTTTAACTACTATTCCTTTCCCTGGTCTTGCTTACTCTTTGCCTAACTCATCTTTCTACATAGCATAGCTATCTGCCCCAGGTATCCAATCACAATGATAATATAAGTTAACTTTATAACTATTAGCTGTGTACTCTTCTAAAGTACATAACTACAACCTGAGTGAGCAACAGAAAAGCAACTGTACGGAACTCACTAACTTGAGCCTTAAGCTAAGGCTAAACTGTTAAACACTCTGAAGCTACCTGTCTGTAATATGTATGTACTTACTTACTTAAAACTGGCAAACATCATAATATTATATATGCATAGAGAGTAGGTACATATAAACTAATAAGCAATATAACTGGCTTGGCTTGGCATTAACTTGGCATGAAAACTAAACTATCGTACGATAGAATAACTACAAAGAGTTCCCCATCATCATCATCATTTTTTCACAATAGTTACAAAGACATACCAGAAAACCAATTCTAGACTCCCTCCCATTGACCTCTGGTTCTTGAGACTGACTTTTGGACTAACCGGCCCCTTAGCTTAAGCTTAGGTATATAGCTAGACCGACAGGCCATGCCAGAAAGCTTGGCGCCGACTATGTCCAATATATTCCATATTATCTGGACGTATGTATCTCTCTGAATATTAATAAGGCATTGTATTCCTGTCTTGCATTATAATATAACAATAAATATATGCGAGAGAGAATAGTTAAATGAATTTCCATGCTCACACAACAAAAACTGTTTATTATATCCTTACAACTACTACATATATTACTTTAACTTTTATGTGGATGTGGATGCATTATTATTACTACCTACAAACTACAAACTAAACTACTTACATACAGAACAGACTACAAACAAACTTTCCTAGACAGTTCGGCGATCGTCGTTAACTAAATTGTAATTCCATTCCCTTTACTTTGCATTTACATTCATCGTAAAGCTAAATGAAAAATATGAACACATTATAATGCTAGTGGTGCTAAATGCACTTTAAAAATACCTGTACCTGCAACATTTACAATTTCACAATTACAATAGCAGGCGAGTTCAGTTCACTTGAGTTGATGATATAAATAACAATATATTTTCTAACAGCTAAGTACTAAACACTAATAACATTACATACCTCCAGAAAAACTTTTTCATTAAGCCCCATCCTATAGTAGGTACGTTATTCCTTTATTTTTTCTTTTCTTCTTAACTCTAATAAGGAATTCTTTTTCTGCGCTACCTTCCCTTCCTTGCTTATTGTTATGCTGAGATAAACTAAACCCTCCTAGCCTTTGCCTTGTCTTCCCTTCTCATCAGAACTATCCAAATCCCGAACCTTTTTCTTATGAAGTTGCTCTTACCCGAAACGTGAGGCAAGGCACAGCTAGGCAAAGAAATATTACATCCCAACCAAGTCGCATTGCCATTCACTCACTCTTTCAAAGTTGGAGCAACCATCCCTGTTTTTAACTTGGCGTGAAACAAGAGTGTTAATTGTAAAAAACTGAAACTATATACGCATACAAATGCAAAGTCATTGTAAACTGATCAGAGAAACTGCAGTATTCACTTACATTCTCCTTCTCTCCCTCAGCCAGTATATATCTGTACGTACATTGTTAGTCCACATAAAAGTACACAGCCGATATGATACGAATAAAAAACATTGTATTACATACAGAGAACAGTAAATGAATTTAGGTAACTAACACAACGTCACAACAAAACGTAAGTCAGGCCAACTCATGCCAGGCCAGCTCTACAAGTACAAATAATATAATAACGCAATGCAAGGCAACAAGAATATTATGATGATGAGCATACCCAATAGCAACTAATCCTATCCCTATCCTTCTCTTCATATTTAACTTAACTAACTTAGTAGTTACTGCTACAGAGCATAGATTAGATTTAATATATGCAAGACAGCGCTAACTCTACGTAACGTAAATCCATCTCTATTCTATAGATTTTCCTAGTGGGTAAACGATAGGATAGCATTTCATTTTATTTACTCGCTTCATTTGAATCCCACTTCAACAAGAATCCATCCTCACCATAGTATCCAATCATCCACCACCAAAGTGAAGATAGCTATAATATGTAAATGAGTACTTATATTGATATACAGCACAAGTAGAGTGTAATACGTTGCATTAAATTATAATACCAAGGACTTTACCCACACTAAACACTAACCAAGCTAGCTGGCCTGGTCCTGGTCTGGCTTGGCCATTCTAACTAACTATCAAACAAACTTGTACTGCGTTTTATCTATGATAATAATAATGCCTTTATATGTATGTTCTATCTGTAATGTTATAATATTCTGCCTACCGGAGAACTAATCGTCATCTACACATCTTCAATGTTCAACGCAAACGCATGCATGTTTGTAAGTATTTTATACAAACACACAGCAAGAAAAAAATAATTCCATCCTACATATTTTCTGTCTTTTCGTTTCTTATATTCTCTCCGAACTTTATCGCAATCATATTATACATACACTTTACTGGAGTGGACTGGACTGAAGTGCACGTCCATGCAATGCCATATAATACTAGGCAAGAGTGAAATGATAAATATATTACACCAAGTAGGTATATGGTACTATGTAAAGATAAAGATAGAGAGTCAAATGAACAGAACAAAACACAGATAATCTTGAGTTACTTCCCTTATCCGAGCTTCAACATTATTTAAGTACATAATATTCACCTACAACTATACTAGATAATATTCTAAGTACTTACTATTACTATTACTATAGAAGTGATAAGAGTATGGATAACAATAATAATATAAATAAGAGTCTGCATGCTGACTGTGCAATAATACTACAATAGTATTGTATTACACCACAACAGCTATATTTGAGTTGACAAGAGGACTAGAGCGTGTGCAGTTCCTTTTTCGTCACTAATTCTTTAGCATTATTACTATTTATCTCCCTTTTCACTCAGATCACACTACGCCCTCGCACTTGACTGCTGATTTTTTTAAAATAAATGAAATTACTAGTCAGGCAGATACTACGACATAAATAATATGCGAAATTATATCCTTTTCTTAGAAGAAATACTCTTTTGTAACTTTCCACAATTCAAAAGTCATGACATTAATTCCTTTTAATCTCCAGCCCGACGGACTGTCTACACACCTTGAAGAGCTACAAGTACATTTATTTATTTATTTACCTATGCTTTTCATCAATCACAGATTGGCATCAGCAAAAATTGTGCTGTCCTTATAAGTTTTTGTTTTTATCTGTAGATTGCATAATATGTACCATACATTCCTTATAATACGTTCCCCATCTTGATAAAGATATTCCTACATGATGTGAACGATACAGTTTGATAATCTTCATAAATAAACAATTGCTATACAAGTACATTGTATTCTTTTATCTATCATTGCTAGTTGTAGTTACTCATCCTCAAAACAAAAAAAAATACTGACTGATTATTGTATTGTATGTCTTTGTGAGTTATGCGTTGAAAAAGTTAGTAGCAAAGTAGCAATGTATGTAACTAGATATCTACATCATAAAATACGAATACAAAAGAACAATTTACTATTAGAGAAGGAATAAGAATCTATTACTAGATAAAGTATGTGTTAAATAGAATATATTCCAAAGTGTATTTATGTACAGAGGGCAAGAAAGGAGACTCACTCGGGATTGGATTCAATTCATGTCAACGTGCTGAAACTCCTCTCTTGCCTGGCCTGGCCTGGCTTGCCTGGTCTACTCTGGCATTGCATTGCGAGTGATATAATAATAATGTTATAACAAAACTAGCTAATACTAAATCTTTCCGAACTGACAGTAACTTGCGTAATCAATCAATAAACTCTCACTCTACAATACGTACACTACACTCTATGTTAGCTATTCTATTCTAGCCAAGCTAGTTCTTCCATTACTTTGAATAATCTATCTATACACTGTTTATTATGCAACTGACGATATATACATATTATGCGCTGTACAAAGTACAAGTTCACTAATTCTCACTTCTCACTACAATATACGTATGCATGCACCATAGCAGCTCTTTTTGTATAAATAATAGGCTGGCTAAGCTTTATCCTACTCAATTTAGTCAGTCAGTCACTTTGGCTCCGAACTAATTCTAGAACCATATTACTATATATATTAACCATGCAACACTCCAAAATATAATGCTAGTAATGTATGTATACTAGTGATGGGAAGGCGACAAATTGCCCCCTTGGGGGACCTTTCGTTCATTTAAACGGACATTAAACACCCTTATTTGACAAAATCTAAATTTCAGTCTCATTAACATTGGAAAAATACCTAATAAAAATATTGAGCAACTTTTGGTGTGTTGTGTTTATGTTTACATGAGTAAGAAATCGCAAGAAACGAATGTGTGCATGAAAATGAGAAATTCTTGCCTTATTCGCTCACTGGAGCAATTGTCATAGAATTCTAAATACACAAGTAATATACCTATAGTACACAGGAATAACCGAACATATATTTGAAGCGTAGGAATAGGAATACTAACATTTCAGCTTTACGTGAACCGTTCGTAACGTAGATGCAATATCTCTCATTCAGAATTTAAAGCATGGACTACTGTATCTAAATAATAATTCCCTTTTCAGTCAGCCACGTCAACTGTGTATATAGCCAACGAACCAATCAAGAAACGAATCTGGCCAGGCCGTCACAAATCTTTCCATTTGAATCATATTCTCACTTTATTTGTCCTGACTTACATTACAGTGTATGCGATGTTCGTATATTCGTAAACCATAGAAGTTTGTCGCCAGAAAAAATCCTTTTAAATCTTTTCACTGGTTTACAATGATCTCGGTTTCATTTTATCTGATCTGATCTTCGATTAAAATTA
>JAQFYC010004004.1:0-18662 GCA_034694165.1 Tomocerus mixtus | reverse complement strand
CAAAAATTGGAATAAGTAGAATTCGAAGAGCCAGGCAATCAATAGATGACAATTGCGTCTCCAGAAAATACACAGTTGGAGTCAACTCAAACGAGACCAAAACTACTCCAGTAAGTAATGCTGCTGCCATGACCATGCCATTCACTGCTTTGAGCAGAAATACATACTTTTTCATGCGTTTCATCGAACCTCGGATTTCTGTGTTGCCCAGAAAGCGTTCTACAATTTTTAAAATCGTGTAAATTAGTTATTATTATTGTTAAATGTAAATAGTGTATTAATTTTACCGGTTAAATATTTCTCAATTGCCAGTGTTCTGTCTAATATACGGAGACAATGATTGAGTGTACCGTTAGTAAGTAAAATCGTGTACACATACAAAACGGTAGACAGCACTGTAGAAGAGGTAATGAATACCACGATGTATCCAGCATGAAAAGAAGGTTCAAATATTTGCCATTAAAGGCTCCCAATGGTATAACCGTTTATTGACCAACCAAAAGCGTACCAACTACAAAACCAATAATATATTATTTTTGAACAAGAAATCTGAAATTTTTTCTGTTTTGTATTCCATTCCAAAAAGGGAATACGAAAGAATTTAGTAAATTTGTTGAAATAAGCGTCCAGATTTTGTATTAGCACAATTGAACCCATTCCTATTGTGAATGTATGCAATTCAGTACTTTTAGTTTATATATCAGTAAATAGTTTTAATATTATTATGGGTTTTACTGAATGGATATCTTTACTAAGCTTATGGTCAGATGAACTACTTATGTGAATTTATTGTAGAATACATATTCATGCTTGGGGGGTGAATATTTTTAATATTATTACAGAGACGCATTTTATAAGCAGTATTTTAGTAGAATGAAATATTGAAATATCCTTCCTGGATGAAACTGCAAGGTTTTCAAAATACTTTAATTGAAATTACTGGGCGGACAATAATATATCTTTATTACATTTCCCTGTAGACATAAAAAAGGCAGTGCTAAATTGTGTATATGTATATTATTACTTTGCATAGCTAAATTGCCGTATTTAGTGTGGGTTGTTTTGGCTACTAGTGTGGCTGCGGTGTACTTAGGCTTCCGAATACTTGGCACACCCATGATGAAATAATCTATAGACGAATACGATTTTTGGCTATAATGTCATGGCTAAAATGTTATACAATCAAACGCTCTATATTTACGTAGAATAGACAAATATATCTAAATGTGCAATAATGCAAAATGTTGACATTCAAAAAATGTCAAATAAAAATGTCGTGTATTACTTAAAAATTAAACTTAAAAATTGTTTTGATTATTTTGCAAAATTTCAAAGGCACCCATTATTTGACTGAAGGAAGGACGATTAGAGGGATCGACATCCCAACAGCTAACCATTATATCGTACCTATTTGAAATAAAAAGTTATTATTAGAACATATTTTGCAAAGTTGAGCACCAACTGCTCTATTATTTAAATAACAAAAATTCAACTGTACGTACACTTCCTCCGGACAGGATTTTGGTTTACTCAAGCGAAGTCCATTTTTCAAATTGTCCATAAACTCATTTGTAAGTGACCAGCCAGGATAAGGTACTTCAGCCAAACTGTAAATCTCCCATAGTGTAATACCATAAGACCAAACGTCACTTTTAATTGAGAAGGTCATATCCTTCAGAGACTCAATGGCCATCCATCGCCATGGAAGTGGACTCTTAATAAGAGAAATATTTTACGATGTAGTTTTATCTCAATAGAAGAGAAAATATTTTAACAACTTACCTTTGTTGTCTTGACATAAGTAGAATAGTCCACCAATTGCCTGGCCAAACCAAAGTCACTCACTTTTGCATTATTTTCAGCAGTAAGTAAAACATTTCTTGCTGCTATATCTCCGTGTATTACCTAAAAAAATTGTTATTATTGAATAGTATCGTCAAAACCTATTATAAAAAATATTCAGTCTACTGACCTTCTTCTGCTCTAAGTATTCCATTCCTCTAGCAATTTGGTAAGACCAATTATTCAGGTGAGAAATATTATACTCCTTGAAAACGTTGTCGTAAGAACGGTTTTTGGAGGTCTGAAGCATTTCATTAATGTTATCGTAGACCACAACTAAGCTGTTATACAATACAGACATATATATTTAATATATATATACTTTTGAAAGAGCAAACGTAATGGTCAACGTTAATATATTTCTTAAATGGTACCCAGTCGTAGAAACCTTTTCTTCGGAAACGCATACATCGGGATTCAAATTAAACAGAAGCCTGTTACATTTCAGAAAGTTGTGCAGATTCCCATTTGGGCACAATTCCGTAAGAATGTAGATTTCCTCTGTGCTCAGTGATAAATAATAAATATATGTTAATTTCAATAGTGTGTATATTAATAATAGTGAAATCCTAATTGACAGAGTAAAAATATTTAGTAGTAAGTTATTACTGATATGAATATTTTCTGTACACGCTCCAATGAATTCAAGAATATTATCATGTTGGCCAATGTAAGCCATTACTTTAATTTCACTCAACAACGCTTTAAAATACATTATGTCCAAACTGGGGTCAACTGTTTTTACTGCAACTGAATAGCTATTTTTATCCGTTGTGTATTTTCCGAGAAAAACAGAACCATAAGCCCCTCCTCCGAGAAACTGAGTTTTATCTTCAAAAATTGGTAAAAAAATAAATACTCGATTGTTTATGCAGTATGTCGTCCATGAAATTGCATTGGGATTGCAAATATGAAAATTAAAATGGGTACTACTTACAAATTTCGAATTGAGCTGGTAATATTTCGTATAAATGATTAAATGCAGCTGAATAAATTGGAATGTTGTCATTTTCAATTCCACCACTTGGAAAAAAAGATGTGCCTTCTCGAAATGCTTTGATATCTTCCTCCGTTATAACGTCAATTGCCTTCTGAATCTTTCCAAATTTGATATACAGTTTCACAACCAGTACAATTAAGAATACTAGTAGAATCGTAACGCTAACACCGATAATCAATCCCGTGTGTGATGTAACTATGAAAATATAAATATGAATTTGATTTTATAATTCATGCGAATTTGTCTATACGTCGCATTATGATTACACGGCAGTAGTAATCATGTTTAAACTGTATTCAAAAACACATACCTGCTGTAATATCAACCTGAAACCTTTTTTCTGTATTGCCTGCTGCATTGTTTGCAATACAAATATAAATCCCGCTAAAAGTCGTTTCCATTTTTGGAAATAATAATACTGAACCATTGTCTATAAATCCTGCGTCAATCTGAAATTAACATAGTAATCAAATACAATATTTCAAATGCATAAATGTTAACCTTATCATTTGGTTGACTTAATTTGGTATAAAATATAATACTTGTTAATAAATGTCTAAATTGCACATTACAAACCTTTTCCTGTGACAATTTCCAAGACACGGTTGGTTCTGGTACACCGTCAGCCTTGCATTTGATGGACTTATCAACATCACCTTTGGAAAATGAATAGCGATCTAATGTTGGTAGGAACCGTGGTTTTGAGGATTCTAGAAGAATAACATATACTTTATGTTTGTGCACAAACATTAGGTAAATATGTATATAGTAACTCTGTGTTTAACTTATAATTAGCAAAATGGTATTTCACATATATCTATACATACTATAAACTGTAATCTTGTGAGGTGTTGTAGAAACCTCTCCTTTTGTCATTGCTGGTGTACCCATGCAATAAATACTTTTCAGCATTAAATAATCTTGTGTCAGCAATAGATTTGCCGATAATCTGTAAACGCCATTTACTTGGTCGAAGATTGTATTGTTATGATCGTCTACAAATTAAAATATGCCATTTTTTATGAGATTATATTATTTCCTTTTGTGGAAAGCGTTTGTGATTATTTAAAAGTCAATAGGGCCAAAGTCCCGTAAAAACTAGTTACCACTGAGGAAGGTTGAATGATTTGTAAATTGTAATACAAATCTAAATCCTTTCACAAAATAGTATGCGGAAATAGAGCACACCAATTTTAATTCCTCTCCTGTGTAAGCTATTTCTGGAGCACTGTTCATTTTAATCATATTGTGTGGCTTTACATCTTTCCAACTGAAAACTAAATGTAAAAAAAGTTAATGGACCGCATAATTTCAATTTCACACAAACACACAATAAAATGTAAGGTTAATAATTGAATTTAATTATATTTATAGATCCTAAATGCATACAAAGTTGTCTTTCTTTTATATCACTTGTTACAGAGTAGAAGAATGGTTGAAAAGCAACACGACTTCTATGTTCTGCTCGCAAGTATCCTGTTGGGTATTTATATATCCCTGTTGGAAATATGTCACAGTCTTCGCAGTTCTCATGGGCAGCAAGTACTTTCAAACATTTTTTACTCTGAAATGTCAAGTCCAAATAAAATTCCATTGATTCTCACTAGAGGTATTATAATTAAGTGGAAGAAATACGAGTACACTAACCTTTTGTATCTCCTCGTTGTAGAAAAGTCGACAGCTAAGAAAATTTGCACAAGAAATTTGAGACACTGCATTCATTTTTTCTTCCTGATGGTAAAAGTCAACTGATTTCCATTTAAAGGAATGTTTGTCAATCATTTTCACAATAAATTGAGTAAAGCATTCATCCTTCCTGTTAGAACTGGTCGGTGGTTCTGAAAATAATTTATATGCATTAAAAAATGATAGTGTGCTAAATAGAACCCTGTGTTTAGTTTGTAAAGGCACTTATTTTTAATTTTTACCTGTATAAGGTAACAAAAATGTTTTAATTGTATTTTCTGTAGCATTGTGGGTTTTAACTTGTACAGTTCTTCTTAAGCAAGAATTGTTAAAAACTTCACAGGAAAATTTTCCAATTGGAATTTTTGGGAAAGAAAGTCGTAGAACTGAGCGATATTCATTCCTTTCTGTCTTTTCTACTGTCACAATAGTATTTGCTCTGTACTCGTCCTATAAGTGCATTAAAATTATTAAAAATTGCCTTTCTCAAACTTTACAATTTTAAATAGAAAAATAAACGAAAAATTATTAGCATAACACAAATATTTATTAATGTATGCTAACCCCAAAACTCAAACTCCATTTTATAGGTAACGGCGATGTACAGTTTAGAAGCATTGTCACAGATTCCTGATTTTTAGCAATTAGTAACTTCGGAGTTGAATAGATAGCTATTGATCCAGGAATAATAATAATTTTTGGGACATCCAAAGATTGTAGACGGCAGCCACTGCGACGAGAGCCTAGAAATTATAATTATTGTAAATTAAGTAAAAAGCTATTGCTAATAAAATCTAAATCTTTCAGTTATGTATAACTTAAATTTCGCTAATTGCTAATGCGTTGTTTGCTACCTTGTTTAATATTTACCCTTGTGGATTTATTGACCCAACTTTCCGAATTCCACAAAGGAGCAAAACAGTATACGTTTTCAATCTGACCACTTCTCTCCGAAATATTTATTTTGTGAGCATATGTTCTTATATTTCGACTGATGTCAAATTCCCCATTATATTCATCTTTGTAATAGTTACTATAAGTTTGTGCCGTGCCTGAAAGAAAAGTGAAGTTGGTTTTTGATATTGTGAATTCCAGTGTGTCTGAATATGAGTATTTCACAGCAAAAATGGCTGGCGCTGCAAAAAAGTATTCTGACACGGAGCAAGTTATTATTAATTCATCTCCAGGATAAAGTTCTGGTGGCACTTTGTCTATCTTCATCATATCTTCAGGAACTGTATTATCCCGTTTTATATCTGTAAGAATAAATCCCATAAAGTATATTATAAGATACTAGTTCTACTGTCTAACTAGTTAGTGATAAATTAAATGGAGTAATAGCGTACGTAATTTAGGAATTGAGGTTTGGCTATCTACTGAGTAGACTATAGGCTGTACCCAATGGTTCGTATCAATTTTGCAGAACATTATCATTGTGGATACATCAGAGGAAATGAGGCAGCCATCACATGTGTCTTCCGCTTTTAAGTCTCGAACGCAGGTTGGTCTCTTTTACAATTACAAAGAGTTTAAAAATAAAACGTCTTGCCCTTTGTTAATATTTTAGGGTACGCCATTTTGGAATTGATTAATTTTGCCGTTACATGTAAAATATCAAACTTTATGCACTTTTAAATAATTTTTAAGATTAAGCAAAAAATAAGCGAATAAATTTCAATAATTGACCTACGACACGACAAAGGAAATACAAAGCCTAAACATTTTACATTAACGTTTACAGCACTAAAGCAGTTTGGTCTATTTAAATAATTAAAAACAGTTTGATTAAGTTGTCCAAGTATTTATATAGTAAAAATGCATTTTGTAAAAGTTCTTACTCTTTTAGCTTTACTGTAATAATTAGCACACTGGTTTTCAGTGGTGCAAAACCAGCTTTGCCGATATTTCATTTTTATTTGAGTTCCATCTGCGCCTTCACATTTCCATTGAATTTTTCCAGGTTGAATTCGTTGAACTGAATAAATAACACCACATTCCGATTCCTTCGTCCTATTTACGTGTGTTAATAGTAATGCACCTAATTGTATGACATGAGTGCATTAAATATGAAATGGTTTGTTAAATTATGTAATAGTATTTTTGATTTTTAATTCGAGATACTAATTATTTGTACATAGCTGGAGACGTTCAATTTTGAGTTCTTACTTGATTTTTGACTATATTGAAACCTTATGGAATCATTAGTTGAGCTTGAAAGGTTTGCAATGACACTTGTGCTCACATTCGTATTGGAAATTTGTTGGCAAGATAAAATTTGAGGGACAGGTGGATTGTGCCACCGCAAGTTGAGTACCGCTGTGTAAGTATAAGATGAAGTATTGTAAAAATTCTGTAAGGATCTTGTAGCAAGAAGCCAAAATGAATCTGTCCAGTGGAAAACGTACTGAAAAATGAAATCCAATATCAATAAACCATTATTTCTCGAATTCTCTAAATACACGCACATATTTCAAGCTTTGATTAAATATAAAATAGCTTTTTTTAACAATTTTTTAATTATGAGATGCCCAAAAACACTTACAGGATCAAAGTTAAACTCCCAAGTCACTGGTTTATCATGCGTACACACGATTTCCAAAGTTACGAGAGATTTGTTGGTTTCTATAACTTGTCTCGATATTGAGGTATCCTTGGGGGCATAAAGTAAATTCATTTCCACTTTCGGAAACTTTGATATGGAATTTACATGAACAATTGATTGCAGTAAAATCCATTGCAGTACGACACAATGCAACAAAACTGAAAAACAATTCATGTTAAGTAATGCAATAAAATAATAACTTTACTTTGCCAAATTTTAAAAATTATTTTCTGTTGGAAGCGTTAATGCAATTAACAAATTTAATGTTAATGCCCATAAGGAAATTACATAAGCCGTAGTAAGTTAGATAAACTAGTAAGTAATACCGAAATACGCATTACGTGGAATTAGCTTAATGGGAATAGTAATTACACTTTAGCAGGAAAACCGAAAGGGAAACCCTAAATGTCCGCCCAATAGATTATGACATAAGACACTAATAATATTATATTATTGTTAACACGACAAAAAATGATTAATTCTGTCATCTGTGTAAACTCCTAGCGTTTGGTAGTTTATGAAACATTAGAATGCCAGAGCAATAAAATGTAAAATTAGTCCACCAAACCGTGTACAAATATTTTTATTTATTTAAAGCTGAATTGCACAATGTCAATAACGCTGTTTACGATTTTTATCTTTTTATCTTTTTGTAATTCAAATAATACATTTCTCGCATGTGCTTCACACATCACTCTCTATACAAATATCAACAGTGAGGGTAAGTAACACTTTTAGTAGACAATCTGGAATATATATATATATGTAGTACATGTCACAATTAAGTAATAATATCCTAATCCTCGCTTTAGATTAGCCTTTTCTGTTTCTAATTGCAATTTGTTAATTTGGGAAGCAATACGAATAGGTATAGAAATTATACAAATTTGATTATTATTTTTACTGCAAAACGGAAACTTTTAATGTACATATTTGAATCTAACTGTACACAATGAATTGTAAGTAATTTTAAGACGAAAGTCAATCAGTCACATTTTTAAACATGGAAATTGTAATTATTTATTTATTGTAATTTTATTGTAATTCTGCAGGACTTTCCCATTACACACATCTGAAAGTTTGTGAAAATGTTCCTAAGTGGTTAAATGACGATATTTCATCAGTTAACACCCATGGATCATGTGTATCCCTGTGTGAACACGCTGATTGTCGAAATTGTGTTGACTTCTTTCCTGGAAGCCGTGGGCACCATAATTTAGCTGCTATACAATTCGACAAACGAGTAACTTCTCTTAAACCATGTTAAATATTTGCATTATAAACTGTATGTTAATAAAATAACATCCAGTGAATCCGAAATTCCTTTTGTGCTCCTATTGCACTATCATACGAAATTAAATGTAATTAGTTAAATTAAAACATATAGTTACCGGTGCCATCGAATTTAGCAAACAGAACAATTGCAATTCTATTTGTATCTACAACAAATTGCTAATCGTGATGAATAATTTATTTGCTATACGATATTCGACTTGGTAGTTCTATAATACGTAGTAGTTTACCGGCAAAATTATCTTTTGTGGTTAAGTAAAGTTAAGTATGATATTACACAAATATTAAATTAAATTAAAAGATACTACGTAGCAGTTATGTATCCTTTGCAGAAATAGATTTGTACTTTGTAATTACGTACTTTTTGTTATTTTGCGGTTTGCAAAAATTGCCCAGCGTCAACACCTTAATTAACTGTATTAACTGTATTAAAAAATATAAATGTATACACCGAAGCATTCTCTTACTTGTTATTGAATATACAGGATAATTGTTAAATCTTGTAATAAAAGTTTCCTGTTTTGCATTTCACCAGGGTAGTGGTATTGCATAAAGGTGTATAGCTAATAAAGACACCGTAAAACATTCAGATTTCTTTCCATATTTATTATCTTCATTATATATCTCACTTGCATTGAAAAATTCATCTGAAAATGCATTGCTAAATTTAGAACCTATTATTATTATTATTATCCGAATAACAAAATTTTGGGATCGCACTCACAATTCAAATCATTAAGCAAAATTATATAGCCAACTTTAATACTCTCAATTAACATCAACGGTAAAAAAATCCACGTTATCCAGGTGACATGTGTATACAAATCTCCGCTTACGTATTAACAGAAATTAGCACTAGTGAAACTATATTGAATAGGTTTTAGTTTTTCTTTACAGAGCTGTATATGGCAATGATGAGAAAGATTAGAAATAGAAATGAAAAAATAATTAGCAAAATCAAATGCAAATAATTGTAGATCCTGTAAAACCACATAATTTGGAATCCATGCTAACAACAAATATTTATACAGGGATGTGGCAGATGCGATTGAAGCAGCTTATTAAATCGTACAGTACGGCTACCTTATTGACAATATACAAAATAAACAAATCACAATAACATGTATTTTTGGTGGCTACGTACAGACATTTTCAAATAAACAATAATTGTTTACTGCAAATAATCCTACCATTTAATAAAATTGTGCGGGTCCGCCAAATTCTTTTATTATTTTAAGGATATTTAAAATGTATACAATTTACTAATTTGAACTTTTTGATCCTTTTGAAAATTGCTGTGACACAGGAGATATTATAACACATTTATTTGTCTGTGCACTTTAATTTTAAAATATAACCCCAAATCCCTATCTTTTCAAAGATGAACACGATAATAGAAATCGTCCAACTAATAAAAAGAAAAATGAATATCAACAATAAATGGTCCGTTGAAAAAGCTTTTAAACTTTGTTCTTTGCTATTCATGATTTCTACAAGTTTGGTATATACAGTAGAATTTTTCTGTGTGGCCAGCCAGATGCTTCCTTGCTTCTTGTGAACATCATTGACAATTGTGAACCACTTCTGAAACAAACCCGTATCCCTTGCAAAGGAAATAATGTGACTAAATATCTCGGTGAAGGGTGAATCTTTTTTTAGTCCGAATGATTGGTAAGTTGTCACTGGAGAGTACTGTGATATAACAAGTGGGTTAAATGTGTGGCTGATTGTCAAATTCTTTGCAATAAATGAATTGAACACGATATCCCATCCAAGACAAACATTATTTTCTTCTGTAACAGACTTGATCATACATTCGGATGGATCTTTGGTATAGACGAATCTCTTCTCCAGGGATTTGTACAATGAGTTTTCAGTATTTTTAAAGAAGGCGACTCCTGTGCCACCCAAATTCATGAATCGTAATGTGTACTGTTTAGCAGCAGAGAGTTCTTCAAAGTTGATTGGCAGCTTGTCGAATTTGGGAGAAGTTAAAAATGCCAAAAGATTGGACTTGTAGTAATTTCCACAGAGGATAGCGAAAAAGATCCAAATAATTGCAACTTTTCTGCATGCTACGGGAATTTCGGCTGACTCTTCACAAAATATCTCCAAAGAGGTGAAAATAGATTTCAGGATGGGGTCTAGAGTTTTCCGTCCTCCAAGTGTAAGGGAAAAGTAAAAGAGTGTGATGAATAATATGAAAAACATGAGGATAATAAACCAGACGGAATTGTTGAAAGGGGACACTAGGGCCTTCGTGTTGAAATGGGATTTAGGTGGGGCCATTGCAAATGACAGTGCCGTATATGAGAGATGGGAGGTTAGTTCCATTAGCGGGTATCTCTCTAGAGTACAAGTCATTGGCAGAACTACGTCCGTTCTATTGTAAATCATTTCCCCCGACATTCCGGTCCAGGTCCCGTTCGGGAGAAGTATTCCCGTACCTAGACCAGCATATTTCAAATCATATGTGAAGTTGTAAAGTGGGGATATGTGATTAAGTAGCCAATTGAAGACTCCTTCGAAACTTTTGTTCTCGTGTTTAAAGCTAAATGTTTGAAGGGTCATTGCACTCATGCGGAAATGCTTCCTCCTTAAATTATTCCACTTTACCACAAAGGGGTTAAAATGAAAAGTCATTTCCCCAATTGGGGATTCGTTCTGTTCGTGTAAAAATGAGATTTTCCCCTCCGCTGAATACAATAAACCGACTTTAAATTTTAAATCTTGCACAGATTTTTGCAAAAACACACTTCTCAGCACAACAGACTCCTTTGCAATAAAAATGAATCGGTTCCGTCCAGGTTTTTCCAACAATTTTCCATTTGCATAATTTATATTATCCGCTGTATTCTTAACAGAAATGACTACTGTAGAGCAATATAACAAAAATAGTTTTTCTGGTTTTAAACTTGCACTGGATGCATTATTTTTATCACTAGTTAATTTATGTGGCAAATATAATTCGGATAGTTTACTATGGGACATCAAAATTTGGGAATCCCGATAGAACTCCAGGGAACAATGATCTTGATTGCCGATGTCATTGTTGGTTGCGATTTGGGCAATATGTTCAGTCAATACCACGTTAGCGGATTTACTGAGAGAGAGTTGAAAACTTGCAATAAGTAAAACCAAGTACATTTTTCTTAAACCGTGTACGTATTGATTTTGGGATACCCACTACTTCTGGTTACCTAATACGAGATTGGTTTTTCCTTTGTAGATACCTACTGCACTGGCCAACTACTTATCAACTGATGTAAAAGTACAGATACACAGTACATATGATATGGGTACCTGGATAAATACATTGTTTCTCATTTTGATTATTATGTTATTTTTAGTGTCACTATATATATACTATGTAAAAATAAATTGGAGACAAGGTATAAATTATGTTGTCCAACATTAAAGACAGTATAATGAGTGAGCCACATATGTAGATAATTGTTGTCCTTAACTGGTTATTAAGGTACCATTGTTATTATCTTTAATTACTGAGAAGGGGAACAAACTTGTATATTTTACGTATCATTAGTACAAACTATAGGCGAATCAATCTTATTAAGTAATACTATATTATGCGAAAAACAAAAAAGTTATTGTATCTCCATTATCATTTGCACTAAGTAGCTTAGGTCATTATTGAAGAAATACTACTGGAATGGGTAGCAGAATTAAAGTATAATGCCTAGCTATTGTTTTATAAATAAATTGTTCATATGGATTTACTTAAGTGGCAACAAAATTAAGCATTCCCAATCGGCCTCTATATACAACTTAGAGTCAGTAATTATCTAATCGTAGTACTTACCGCCGATTAGAAAATTAGGATACTTAGATTGTCTGTGGGTATGAATTGAACAGTGCTGTGCTAATTACGTAACTTAAGTAAGCTTCTTAAATGTCCTACATGTTTGTTACAGTTAGAATTATAATCGTGCAGTTGGAATATAAAGCGCAACCACCAATTTTCTGTATTGTGACTTTTAGTTGACAACTAAATAATTATGGGTAGCAAGAATCTCCTATTTTTTTATACTGTGACAACGGCTGCCTGCAATCCAGTCAATTGATAAGCTAATAACCCCGTTGAATCCACTTTCCAGGAATGTTGACATTGAGATATTGAATGACATCTTTTGTTATTTCCCGTGGATATGTACACTAATGTACATGCGCACTGGGAAAGAATGGCTTACAATATTGTAGTAGTTCAGGCTCAGATCACATATATTATGTTGTAGTCAAAGTAGCCAGGCAATATTTAGATACACAAATTTTCAAAGTTCATGTATAGTATTTGTATAACTTTAATTGAAACCAATTAGCAGATTTCCGATCAATTTTGATGCATCAAATTCGAAAAAAATAATTTTCGCCGCCCATTTGCTTATATTTTAGAAAATATTAGTGATTATACAAAAAATATCCAAATGCATGTAATTTCCTGTGTACCAAAGTTGATCTCAAAACTGCTTAATTGGCTTCAGTTAAAATTTCTCAAAAAAGTTTTGATATCCCAATTAACTATACCTATATAGACAATTATGGTTTCTTATCAACACGTACTGTGATATGCGGGCGAATTATTTCTAAAGCAAGTTATAACTTGTTGATTTGATTAAAGATAATTTTCCAGACATTATTACTTTGTTCTGCAATATAAATGGACACAGGATATCAAAATTAAATCTCTCTTTGCAGTGTATCATAAAAGTAACCATCTGACTGATCTGACCAAAAGTTTCCTGTATGAATATGAACCATGATATCCAAAATGGGTACCAGAATATTTAATTCCCATTGCGGAAGAAGTTCCCCAAATATTGGTAAAGCTACTGAAGTGTTGTCTACACTGTCTACCCAATTTTCCTGAATTACTAATGATATGTGCATAACAAATAAAACTATTTAATATAGATCCTCTCCTCTCGATTACTACTACTAATAAATTTGAGTAGTTATGAAATAATTTTATAACGACATCAAATAATATACGTAGATAATTATACATTTTATGTAGGAGTTCCAAATAACAAGACACTTTTATCTCACGTGGACAATGGCCAAATATAATTATTTTCACTTTGTTAACTTGGATCAATATATTTAGATTGACAATCTACTTAAATTATTTTCTAGCATAATACTTACCAGCTACAAATACTATGGACTTTTTTATCTATCACTGCACATGGGGAACACGAAAAGAAAATTCATATGTTTGTACACAACCATGAAACAAACTACAAAATTAGCATCTTAAATACCTAATTACAATTTTAACCTTGGTCATCATTATTAGTATTGTAGTGTTAAAAAAGTTTTCAGCGGAATTGTATGCTATGAATAGGTCATACCCCATTGTGGGTGTGGCAATTAATAAATATCCGATCGCTTTGGATATATGCATATAAAAGACTCTTCAGTTATTAAGTAGCGGAAGCTACTTTATACGATCACGTTGCCTGGGCGTCTGTCTGTCCGTCCGTCCGTAAACACGATAACTTTTGAACGGATTAAGATAAACCGTTCCGACGCAGTATACGTCCTTTGTGGGACGAGAGGACGACACCCTGCTAATATAGGGTCAATCGGGCAACGGGTCACTGAGTTAGGTCAATTTGAAACATTGTTTAATTTACAGTATGCCGAATACATATGCATACAATACACTGCGCACTGAGGTGCTGCCGTCAGTGCCCAGCACCCGTGACATCGGCGCCCAGTACCCGTGTCATCAGCGCCCGTGCCATCAGCGCCCAGCACCCGTGCCGTCAGCGCCCAGCACCCGTGCCATCAGCGCCCAGCACCCGTGCCGTCAACACCCAGCTCCCGTGCCGTCAGCATCCAGCACCCGTGCCAAAATTTCTGTCGTCTGCGTTAATCAAAGGCGTTAACCGTCGATTGAATTCTGACTTAAATTCCTCAATACATTTAGTGTGCTGTAACTTTTAAACGGTTCAACCTTTTTGAATTGTGTTAACGGAATTCAATCAAAGGATAAATTTTACTTTCTCACAATGCCCCAACTTATTGGGGCAATGTGAGATTTGACCAAAAACGTACTGTATTATGTGGGGCACTGTGAGATTTGACCAAAAGCGTACTGTATTATGTGGGGCACTGTGAGGTTTGACCAAAAACGGACTGTATTATGTGTTCACTGTTAACAGTTTGCACCTGTACACTTTCGCTACTTTTTTACACACAGTTTTTCAATGTTTTCTTTTAAAGTAGGATAAATCGGTAAATTTTGTCCTTTAACACGACGGTAATAGATATTTTCGAAAATAAATATTATTGAAGACACGAGGAGAAGAATCAGTAAGAGAACAAAAATTGTATAAATTTTCATGCTAAGGTTGATGGCTTTAGGGGCTGCCTCTTCGTATTTGAGTTTTGCTATCATGGCGTTTATGGGCAAATAATCTTTAAATATATCTTGTTCAATGAAAGTTTTCCAGAATCCCATTTCAAGAAGCTGTTGAAAATATTCAACTAGTTGTGATCTGAATCCAAAGTAAAATTGCCACGAGAGAGGTTTGGCATCTGCACTTTCTATCGCTGTCATACATTTTAGGTTAGGCAAGTAGATTTTAGAAGCATACAACTCTTGTAATATGTATTGCTGATGACTAAACCAAAATAGTTTTATAGAACTATTTCGTAATAAAAGGAAGGGCAGAAAACCATATTTATTTGCTAGATTATTATTGTTTTCCAATTTCTGCATTTGCCAGTCAAAAGTGTAAATGTTTGTCTCTTTCTCTTCCACCTTGTACCTTTTAAATACGTCTGTTTCATTTGAGTAATATCCTGTGACATTATCTCTTTGGTACAGTATTTTGTAATTATTTAATATTAGTTCTTTAAAATTCGCAAATCGTTTATGATCCGGTGGTACAATAACTTCGCTTGTCATGTAGGTTTCATATTGAATAGAGATTTCAAAAGCCATCAACATCAAAAAAGAATAAAGAAGAGTTTGACTTCGAATGTGCACTGATCCTCTTAGAATAATTGCAAACGTGCTAAAAATTGTCTTTTCAAATCTTTTTAAGAGGGACAGCTGAGAATTGGTTTTATTAATAGTGATAAAGAAAGCAATAGGGAAAAGAGAAAACATCATGGCAAAACAGAAAATGTCAAACGTATTTTGAATTAGAACAGTTAATGGAACTGCTAGAATGACTTCATACGGCTGGCAATAGAAAGGAAATATCTCACTGTAGCAATTAATAAAAAATCGTTCAAATCCAGTATTGATGTTAAGGTAAATTGCTTCAGTGAAAATTATAACTGGTGGCTCTCGTTTCATAACCAATGTAAAATGTTCTATTGAAGGTACGTAGAGGGCCGTAAAATTAAATTTTGATGCAACAATTTCCACAAATCTAGTTTTTCGGTCGTAGGCCACATGATTTTTGATTAAATTATACGTTGAGCTAGAAAGCAGTTTATTGCCACTTCCTCTGAGATCTTCTGCGTTTACCACTGCAATTATATTTCCTTCGTAATTATAATTTATGCTATTCCAAAAGCTTTTCCAATCTTTGGTAGGGACTTCCTTTCTTATTTCAACTAACAATGTTTTATTATTTCCAAACAGTTGTGGAATAAAAACTCTTGGTAATGATACATTTTGGATAAAAATAATGTAAATTCCAGAAACGAATTCTGAATACCAATTTATATACAGCGCAACTATGTGCTCTTCATTTGCATTGTATTTGACTCTTGCGCTATCCTCTTCCAAAATGATAAACTGGGAACTATGGCTGTTAATTTCATTTAATCCAAAATAGTGTCTGAAATTTTTAAAAGATTCATCTGGTTGTACAATTATATTTATCCTGCAAGGGCTGTTACAATAAGACAAATACGAAGGATGCTTTCTGTCGTTGTCTAATACAGTTTTATTGTAATCTGATGTGAATAGAGTCCACGGTTGAGAATTTTGATTTTCTAGAAGGAAATTTTCATGCCGTGTGGCAGCTTTAAATGATATTAGGTTAAAGTCGCACTCTTTGAATACAGACAAATTCAAATTCTGAAGACAGAGTACATTTTCAATGATAACTATAAGTACTAAACTATGAACAGTCACTATAATACATTTTCCGAAATACATTTTGTTCGAGAATTTAGAATTGGTTAAGATTGGTTACGAGCAAAAGTTCAATTAAATTAAAATTGAATCTGCCTAAGTATTCATATTCAATATCGCTTCTACAATTTCGAACCATTAATAATTTTTAATAAATAAGGATCACGGTGAGCAGTTTCTATTAACACGCCACTTTAAAATGAAAGGTGTGACAGTAAGTAGGTACAGTACACAACTACTATCTACATAATGGCTACCAATTAATATTGTTGGCGTACGACTGAAACGATTACGAAGTGTCTGTCGCGGTGCTTGTGAATGGTCGTGGTTACATGACCATGAAAACCCAAAGGTTTTTTTCTGGGGCATGTTGACATGAAATTTTTTTCGATTTTATGAATTTTAGTAGCCGTAATCATTTTTTGTTTAATGTGCATTTAGAAATAATAAAATGAAAATATCAGATCCACATTCCCTTCAGAATTTTGAGCTCTTTCATATGAGCCTAATTACAAATTCCTAGGTCGAACCAACATGTTTGATCGCGTTCGTTTCGTAATTTCAGTTTAATTGACATTAGGGGTCAGTTTAATCCCTTGACTCAATGTGGGAACCATATCTGGTCACTCATAAAAGTAATGTACTCCGTTTTGGCGCCATATAGATTCGCAACCTTAAGGGCGTCCTTAATAGGCCGCATATTTACGTATCCCTTCATATATAGGTACTTTTCTTCCCTGTTCCTATACATTTGTGTGAAGTATACGTACAAGCAGTTTTCTGATATATCCTTTGACTGTGTTCAGCTAAACTTCCATTACTCCCAAGTTCAGCTAAGCAGATCGAAAAACAGTTCGTAAAGGTTTCAGTCGTACACCAACAGAGTTAATATTATATCCTACATAATTACATGCATATTCAAGAAATTACTACAGACTCATTCTATCTCTACCTAAACATAATACGTATTTGTCATCACAGTTTATTCCTAAAAATGCATTATCATCCAAGGTATTAAATATTAAATAGGCTATGACGCCTTCCCGACTAAATTGACTAAACTACACATACATTATACTATCTCAAAAATTCTGGTTGCACTTATCCCAAATATACCATTTAATTATTACACACGTCGTCTATCCTGCCCTTACTATTTTGTTCTTGAGATATCCTCCACTCCAAATTCTAAATTGAGTTTTAATGGAATGAAATGTATTATTGTTCATTTCATTATTCGTCTGTGTGAAAGGAGAAAAACGTTTCTACCACTTTAATATCTAACAAAAATGAAATATTTTAGGACATTGTGTACTACTTTTACTTACTTTTTTAAGCTCCTTAGACTATATCATACATTAAATATTTAAGTCATGGTGAGTGCAACTCAGTCTGATCTTGGAGTGGATATCCAAAATTGTACAGCATAAAGTAAAATTTTTAAGTACCGTAAATAGTAAATAACATTACAATACTATATTTACATATTTAATACACGCATACGTTATAATAAACCATTTAGCAACATCAATTTCTTATAGTTTCCAAATTAGTTCTTACACATGCCGATGTTATCAGTGTAGGCATTCGGAATTACTTATTAATAAAACATAAATCAAGTTTGTAGCTGGTAAATGAAACATGTATTTAGCATTTTCACATAAAGTGATTAAGTTTAAATATTCGTGACAGTTTCATTAGATTCATAAGCGTTGTAGTTAAGCGAATACTTCAGGTTTTTGGCTCTGTAAAAGTCAATTAAATAATAGTCTGTGTTAAAAACCTGTTGCATATATAATAAATAAGCAGGAACTTGCTCAATAAATAACATTGAATGCTTGTGTTGATGTTAATAAATAAGTAGGATTTATAGCAATACGTAAAAGACGTTCCATTAATGTTGTTAAAGGGTAATTCTACATTTATCCACAATCAGCAGTTGTTTGGCATGATAATATTAAATATCCTAACCTCTTACTAGTAGAAGGAGTCGCCAATAAGCCACAATTTTGAAAACGAAGCATTGATTGGGCAATTGCAATACAAATAATTGATAACCCCGTTGAATCTATTTTCCCGGAATGCTGCCATTGAGATACTGAATGATCTATTTTGGATAT
>JAQFYC010004003.1:0-18673 GCA_034694165.1 Tomocerus mixtus | reverse complement strand
GTCGATTCCCATTTTTATGGTATTTGGATATTGTTTTGGTAAATGAATAAAGTTATGGTAAAATAAGTCTAAAAAATCATGGCAAAGTAAGTTTTTATATGGTGCCATTAAATATAAGCCTTTTGGTTATTCATTTTTATGAGTGTTTTCTTTACTCCTCTATCTTTATTTAAGTATTAGTATTTTAGTTGATAATATAAAATATATAAAAGTAGTTCATTTTTTCGTAGTAGTTTTTACCAGATTGTTGCAAAGCACACTTTTCCAATTGGTCTCTGAAGTCGTAGAGCTTCAAATCTTCCCTCCTTCTATTGTCGGCGTATTGTCTAATAACGATTTGATCTATGCAATTTGCTTGTGCGTTGCTTATAAACAGAAAAATGCATCTGCGTGTCCCTTCGTAATTGTCAAGATAAGGCGCTAAAGTACTAAAAAGTCCGTTGGGCATTTTATCCACCTCGTCAAAAATAAAAATTGTCCTTTTATGGCGCTTGGCTGCCATTTCTATAGTGCGTTTTAATCTATCCTGCAAAATGATAGTGACATTGCTATATAAAATAGAATGCATTTCTATATATCTTGTATGTATATTAAATAATTAATATAATAAATATTGTTGTTATTACTACCTGATAGTGAAATATATCACTATTGTTTGGAAAATCTCTTGGTCCAATAAAATATTTCACTGATGGGTCATTTAATCCTTTCTTGTAAAACTTCTGTGCAGCAAGTTTTGTAAAATACGTTTTCCCCGTTCCAAGCGATCCAAAGAAAATCATTGATAAAGGCTTTCCAGGACTCACATTTTTAATATGCCATCCCATTAATTGCAAAAGCTGCTCCACTGCAATATGCTGACCGACAACTTGGTGTCTTATATCTGTTTGTTGTAATTTTTGGCAATTGCAAATTAATATAGTATTAAAAGTTATCACTATTTAAGTATGGACGTCGTATATAAAATAGCAAATTCTTACCAATTGGCCTTTCCCTAAACCAACTATCGAATATTCCCATTTTGATGACCTATTTATTTATTACACTTTGCTATTGAGATTTAACCTGTTAAACAGACAGCTTACGTTTCCTTTCCAAAACGTCTTCTCTGTAACAGTGTTAGAGGAAAATAAAGATCTTAACACTAAATATTACATGTCGCTACCTACTCCACAAATATGTAGCAAATAAAATATGTAAATTCAAAAGTTTATATTAGTTTAATACTTGCTGGCGCCACATTTGCAGAAAAAAGTGGCAAGACAATATTTACACGCTATATTTGCAATAGAGAAGTTGATTCATATTTTCACAGGATACTGAACGGCTTGCAGAACTACGTCTTTGTCCAAATGCCAACATTTACAAAACATTTTGGTAGAATATGCATGTTTCCTCGTTTGATAAAATATTGTGCTACAAAAATGTTCATTCCATAAGACGTAACTGTATTAATGCTATGCTAATATTATAATTTATACTGAGCGTTTTAATCCGTAAATTTTTTACATGTCCGGCTATTTCTTTCATTATTTATAAGCCTGCTTTATTGTTGCATTTCGTTAAGTGAAACATGTGGTGTTGTTTTGTATATGTTTGATTGAAAAATTGATTGATTGAAGTTGATATTTAATTTGAAACTATAAAAATGTGCATGCATTGTTGAGAAATATTAATTGATTTATTATTTACAAACAATAAAATTGCTATCAAGGACGCATTTAGGTACCGTATCAAACTAATTTGGAATTTAACTTATATGAATCTTAATTTTAACTCTTACTAAAATATAATCATTGAAATATTTTCTTTCCAATAATTTAGAAGAACATTAAAAGAGCTTACTACTCTACTCAATTTGCAAAAACAGTGCCAATGTTCTAAGTTTACACGGAAGACTATTGTATTTTACAAATAGAATACTATATAGGTAACACTTTTTATCTTATCGTCTCCAAATATATTTTGTATCCGGGTTATAACAGTTTACAGTTACCTTATCAGTTACTATATTTACAATATAACATTGCATACAATATCGTAGAATAAATAAATTATAAATATATTTACCTAATATTTATATTTCCCAAACGTTTGTATCTTTTCCGGTTTCAAAACAAACAAATTGAAATAAAATTTTTTATTGACTGCAAACTGCTGCTTGTGCAAATTATAAAAATAAATAAGCCACTAAGACCCAATGACAATGATTTATTTTTTATGTGTAAGAACATTTTTCCCGTTTGTTAGACTTGACGAAGAAGATATCAATTCAACATCCCTTAGTATCAGAAGCTTCCATTTTACAATCAATCAAGTTTTACTAGATCTTGGAAATATGAAACGCTGTAGGCTGTAGGTATTAATTTTCATCGTAAAAATAAATACTATCTGCACATTTAGAAGGTTAGTGGTTAACTGCTATAATTAATAATTAGTAGTAATAAAATATATAATAACCATTTAAATTTTCATAAACTATTAACAATCACACTGGAATTCTTTATATTATGTATTTAAATATATGATTAATTGTTGACTACAATTTAAGAGCATGAAAATGAAAAAAGTTTCCTCTTTAGTACTAATTAACACTTTCCATTTCATTTTACAAATTGTACAATACATTAAATATTTTATTTGACTTTTGGTTTTGTAGATAATATGGAATCAAGAACGAGACCACTACTTTTTTGGTTTGTGTTTGCGTTAACAGCATTCACATACGTATCCGGTACTCCCACATTTAATTCACCAAGTTCTATCAGTACAAGATTGACTTCTACTAATTCTACTGAAGTGATTGAAGATGAAAATAGTTCGGTTATAAGCAAGTCGAATAAGGACTATAGAAATCTAATATTTATCCTAAGTTTTTTGTTTCTGTTTTGTTTATTCATTCTGTTGGCTTGGTTGGCAAAATTATACCGTTCTAATCGTCAATTAATATTAGTAAACACCCCGATTAGCAAATTTGGTATACTTAAATCTCAATTAATTCCATTCAGCCATTTAGATGACGATGGAAAAATTAAAATGTTGAGTTCTCTAAAATCCTTATTATTGGGTGTGATCAGTCCAGCCGTCTTTTTAGTTATCAAGCCAACCAAAACAACTAATTATGATACAGATAGTGAAATAAGGGAGTTGATTAGAATATGTTCATATATATTTGATAGTCATGGCCATGGGTATTCTAGTTTACAAGAAATATTGCCAGAGGACCTGCCAACCGATGATAAAGTTAGTCAAGTATTTAAAGACTTGAATTATAAATTGTTAAGTGGCAGTAAAAGAATACTTCTTTTTCATGACGTAGAAAAAATTTACAATGAGAGTTTTTTTCGTCGTATGCATGGTTTGTGTGACACTTACGATGCTCCTTATAAAGATATAATAATATTCTTGTCCGTCACAGCTACTAATCCTACCTTTCCACAAAATGACTTTTTTGGGTCAAGTCGTATGGCAAATGAAATTTTAAACTTGGCATGGGCACAATATGACGAGAACAAAAGAAAGCCATTAATATCTCGAATTAGTGGAACAGTACTTCCACTGTTGCATTCTAATAATTATCAATGAAGAATAAAGGGATAGCGATGTGCTCTATCCATACTATTTATACAAATATGTTAAAGCTTCTAAAAATGCTTATTGACTGAATTATTCTAAATAATTAACATTTGCTGATATTCTTGGGTAAATATAAAAGTAGACATTTATTCCAATTTCTTATTCCGAAAGAAATTCGTAAATTATTCTATAAAATTCACAATGCCAATTTGTAATTAGAATGTTAACGAGTGTTTTGCATTGAATCGTATGGTATGCACACCTTCTATGCACAATAATTAGGTTGTACAAGAAATCGTGATGGTTCTCCCGTTAACATTTCGTAAAATAAATCTAATAATAGAACTTGTGTGTTTATTTATTTCCATAAACGAAGTAACGTTTACAATACTGACTATTATCACTACCATTATATATTTTTCTGGTGACATAACCGTAAGAATTATTATTTATATTTCTGATTGTATAATGTGACATTTTTGTAATACTATTGCTTTTACTTAAGTTAATTTAGTTGGTGTAATCCTGACTCATGGAAAGTGGTACTCGCTCAAATATGCAGTTGAATAATAATAATATAGTATTACAATTGTAAAGCTCGATTGCGTAACACTGCAGCTTCGCAGAAAATTAGTCATTGTAAATATCTATAGTAAACAAAGGTCCAATGCCTTCCCCCCTCCATTTACAAATGATAAAGATAATGGGAAACAAATACATATATTATTATTACAGTTTCAATATATAATATAAAATTAATGATTATTCTTTATCTTTTTTATTATTTACATGGTTCATATGTGCACCCAAATCTACAGATACATAATTGATACAGAACCCTACATTTGCGTATATTAATAATCTGAATTATTGGGTCTTAAACTCTATTGGTGTGCAATTTGTAATAGAAGCATTATTATATTAGCTATAATATATCATGATAGTATATATTTATGGATAATATGCATTTTATTCTTAGTTACAGTAATAAATAATACTAAATAATAATTCAATTCAATAATCATTCATTAATCAATAAATTAAAATTAAATTTGGTTAAAAGGAATAACATGCGAAACCCTGTTGGCCAGCAATGACAAATAGTGTTTATAACTTTTTATCTTCTGAAACGCACTGTCACTAAACCGAGATAACACAATTACGTCTCATCATTTCATGAGCCATATAAGTATTGTTTTCCTCCTCATTCCCAATATTTCAATTAACGGATGGTATTTAGCATAATTATTCTCCTATCATTTTAACATCAATAAATACTGCAGGTATTTTATTCAAATCGAATGTAAAGAAAGTTAGTAAGTTTGTGCACATTGTCTACAACTGCAGTTACATGGAGGTGGCCAAGGAAGGAATACAGCTACTGCCAACTTTCTCTAAAGAAAAAATAAGTGACAATTTCAACACATTAGTTGATAACTTAATAAATGCCGACTCTGTTGCCTGTATTCTCCAGGAAAGAAGAGTATTATCATTTAACGAAAGAGATAGCTTGGTATGTATACCTTTTATAATATCCCAGCACTAAGTTAATTATATAATTCATAACCTACTTAAAAATTACTGCAATTTATTTTTATTTCTTTATGGAATAATATGTATAGGTCATGGCACTGTTTATTTTACATTTTAGTTGTCACCTTTAAAATCCAATCGACAAAAGAACACGGAGCTGTTTACCCTTTTGCTGACTAAAGATTACAGTGAAATTGCCGATGTAGTCATTGACACCTTAAAATTCAGAACTGGAAATGAGTTTTGTGCATCAATTCTTGATGGCTCGTGTGATTATGTACTGGTACAATCAGCAGAGGAAGATCACAGTCAACGTCGTCGTGAAAAAATTAAGAATAGACTTATATTAGTGGGTATCATTTTATTATTGTTATTATTGTTTTCAATAGCATTCTTCCTTGCGGTTAAATATAGACGCCGCGTTCGTCCGTGGTGAGACCGTTCAAGTGAAATTCAAGTGTCAAGTTATATTTCCCACCTTAACGAGTAAAATATTAGCACAAGGTCCATGTTAAAATATGAATTTTAATAGCACCTAATCCAAATAATCATTACGCAATTGTTTGCGAATTAATTATGGTGTACATTTTGTAAAATAATATGACGAAAAATAGTTTGGTTACCATTTAGCAAATTAAAGAAAAGCATGAATACATCCTCTTGTGAACCAAATGTTAATAATATACTTTAGTATATATGTAAATAATATATATAATAAAGATGTAAAGAGATTTCATGCAATTCAGTGTTGAATGGTTGTAATAATATAATATCATTTAAACTATTGTCATCAAGGAAACTGATGATTTAGTTTTACCATTAAACCAACCTCAATCACTTGATAGCATCGGTTTTAGTAACCGTGTTGATGCGTATGAGTCGAGAAAGAAGTCTCAAGGGATGACACTTGGCATAATGATCATTTCAAATGCAAAGTAGAATACTTATAATAAAATGTACATATTGTTGTAGTAGTTGTAGTCAATAGAGCATGCGGAAAGCACAGTAAGAACAGAAATACTATTGTATTTAGTATTCTAATTAAAACTTTTGGGGAATATCAATAAATAATTTTTCTACTAAACGGACAAAATAAATGGAAAATCCAGGAAACGATGGCTCGCAGCCAGAAAGATTATTTAGGATGAAATTCTAATTTTGTGTCGGGATATTACTACATGGAGTGCTTTAGACTGTGATAGTTGGAAATCCCCAAGTACCTAGGATATTCCATAGGTCAGGCGTAATTTCCCACGAGCCTACACACTACTTAGATCTTACCGTTAGCTAAAAATATTAGAATGCCTTACTTCGTATATGTGGTGAAAGTATTGTGTTTTATAATAAAAGGGTAAAAAGTAGTATTTTTAGCTCTTTATAAACATTGAACCACGCTGTTAAATGTCCCTGTAGATAGATACTGTATTTTGTGGATTAATAATAGTGCTTTGTAATTAGTACAATGATATGTTCAAGGTACAGTACATGTGTATGTACACATTATTAGAAAATTTTGTATAAAAAGGTGGGCGATCACTTAAATAATTATCAGTCTCACCCTGCCTCTAGTAAGGACAATAGCTACAAAGACTTGAACCTCAGAAATAATTTTTCGAAATGAATACCAAAACCATAATTTCTTTTCTTGGAGTCCTTTGCGTCTCCATTGCAGTTTGCCGTGCTGCAACAATTCCAGAAGAAGGTTAGCAACTTAAAACACATTATTTTCGCTACTATAATCAATTAGCAATTAAATTGAATATAAATTATACAATTTTGATATAGATATTTGTTCACTATTAATTTCGTTACTTGTATTTTAATGAATCTTTTTGAAGATGGCAATAGTCGAGAAGCCCGTCAATACGGATATGGTGGATATGGAGGTGGTGGTACTAACATCGGGGCCAACGGTGTTAACAATGGCTTTGGAGGATCCCATAACCAATTTATCGGAGCTAGTAACTACGGCCGGTAAGCTTTTTATAACTTTTTACATTATTTCCTTTTTGTTTGGTTTACTAAGAGTAAAAATGCTAAAATTGTTTCAGAAAAAGACGCAGCGTGGATGAAGCTCTCGTAAAAGGTTAGCCAGCAATACGTCTTGTCTTCTGAGTACTTTTAAATGTGACCTATAATTTTAATAGATATCCTTAAAAATTAGTTTATCTAAAATATATTTTATTTTTGGCATTTAATGTTTTGATTAGTGAGAGAAATACTTTGTTTAACTGTACATAATTGATATAATTAATAAATGTATTTCAATTAACAGAAGAATCTGAAAGGGAAGCCCGTCAATACGGATATGGTGGATATGGTGGTGGTGGTACTAACTTCGGGGCCAACGGTGTCAACAATGGTTTTGGAGGATCCCATAACCAATTTATCGGTACTAGTAACTATGGCCGGTAAGGAGATATCTAAAATATAATTTATTTATTTTAATTTATTTATTTAGTTATTAATTATAATTTACAATCTTGTTTTTGCTACCAAATAAATATACATTAATTACATACATTAATTAGCGTCAATGCTAATGTTTTCAAATGTGACACTAAAATTATTATGTTAATTACTTTTAGAAAGCGACGCAGTGTAGCGACAACCCATGCCGATGGTTAGTTTTAATATACTATATATAAAGATTTATATTTACTCATTTCAATGGTAAATAGATTTGGCTGGGCTAAGTAGAACAATTCAAAACATAATATTCCTAATTATTCCTATGTATTAATAGAAGAAGCTCATAGGGAAGCCCGTCAATACGGATATGGTGGATATGGTGGTGGTGGTACTAACTTCGGGGCCAATGGTGTCAACAATGGTTTTGGAGGATCCCATAACTCATTTATCGGAGCCAACAACTACGGCCGGTAAATATATTTTATTAAAATTAAAGTTTTTTGCATGCAAACTTTTTCCTTATAACATGTTCACTGTATAATTGAAAAGTTCCTCCAGAGTATGTTGCACCATGCATATATTTCATGATATATTATTATTTCTAACAGGTAATTTCAAAACTTCCGTTCAAAAAGATGACTGGAGATTGACCTTGACCTGATTAAGTCTATTTGTTATGTTTGTTATGTACATTTATGTTTCTCTCTTTTTATAATAAAAACTCAATGTACAATTAAAACAGAAATACTATTTGACGTATATGTATATCTGCCCTTTTATTTTAATGAAGTACATAATTTATTTGGCTAAATGGCACTCTTAATCTTACTGCTGCGTCTAGTCTACTCCCAATCTTAAAAAATTGAACATATCGGTAGTAAATTAAGTTTCTCATTGTAAGCATAGTGTAGGCTTTAGGATATAGAACTTTCAAAAATTGAGTAGTTATTTATTCATTTTACCATTTCAGTTGCTACCGTAAGCTAAATTATATCACACAGTGGCAGTAACATGAGCATAAATGCGATAAAATTATTTATATGTAAACAAAAATTAGATGCATCGTCATTTACCATTCATTAAGGTGTCACATCTCAATTACTAAATAATCAAAATTAGTTAAGATATTCACCATTGCAAGATTTAAAAGTAACCTGCTTCCATATTATTGCTTTACATTTTCCAATGAGTTGTTCTAGTCAGAATATGTCTACTCGCTGCTACTTCTTTATGCCTTCAATACATGTATCGGCTTTTCCTTTCGGTTTGCCTATACTAAATAATATTCAGTTTATAAGACACAGTTTTGCAGAACAGTGGGCAATTTCAATAGAGGTATTTCATACTTATATACCCCAATTTTGCTTTTAGTACATAAGTGTATGCAGTATCGAATATCGAATGCATACATATATGTACTAAAAAGCAAAATTGGGGTATATAAGAAACACCTCCATTATCTTGTCTTACTTTAAAAGAGTAAATTATACCTAGTAGATAATAATAAGCATAATATGTAAATAATAATCAAATTACATTCCGTTTTACTCTTGTAAGTACACCTTACTATGCACCCATAAAAACAGATTCTGCAAGACATACAGAATTGAATATATCAGTATGTTTAATTAAAAGAGCTGTCTTGTTCAATTAAATGTGATCATAATGCTGTAATGACCTAATGCTCATTTGTCCATTGAATATAATGATTAGCAAAAGTATTTATTCATGATTTCATTACATAGGTAGGTTTACATAAAGATTGTTATACAAATATTTCCAAAACAAAGCACATTACCTGTAAGTTATTCTTATTTACTCGATAAAAATATTAATACAGGCTCACAATACAATTGGGGTTTTGTACGTATTAGTAATCATTGTTCACAAACAACCAGTTTGCTTAACCTGATGCGTATAATATGCATTCAGATTAATATCTCAAAGTAACTTTTCACTAACTTCATTTGGCTCCGATTATGTATCTTAATCATTGATTGGCATGTTACCTTATTTAAAAGTTAAGGTGGTTAATTTGGGACACATTAAGTGTAAGTGCACTACAAACTACTGATTAAAACAATACTTTCCTTGAATATATTAATCTGGCATAGGTCACTTAACATATTACATAAAGAAATTGGATCCCCATTCCCATTGCAATATTATTTCTTATAAATTCCAGTGGTAAATTATTGTAAGTTAAAAATTAACTTTGTTATTTTATCGTGTTATATTATAATGTATACTTATTGTCGTATACAAAGTAAATAATGACCTTGAAAGAATTTTAAATTCTAACTTTAAGTATACGTAAAAATATCAATGTTGCTTAGGTATATTAAAATGTAGCCATGCATTGAATTAATGTAAGTGAATTGTTTACAATCCAAAAAAGGAAAATAGATAATACATATTAAACGTGAGAATACACCAGTTTAAAGAAAATAAACATTTCAATGAAGAAGAATGTTTGTCACATTATTTTCCTGAATAATATCTAATGTTTTAAGACAATGCGTGGGTCAATCAATTATAGAGTTAAACGTTTTTAAACCGAAACCCGTTATATTTATATTACTATGCGTATGGATATCTTACTTTTATATCTTAAGAAGGTTATAGTAGTAACTACTAAACGATCTTCTTAAGTTACTTCAGATTGTTAATTCAATTGCTTAATTGCCGTTGTACAAGAGAAAGAAAACCAAAACGGCGGCAGCTGCCCCGAAACTTGCAGCAAGAAGATGAGTTAAAACTCCTCCACATGTCACATTAAATTTGCGGAAATTTCCCAAAATGAATCGGAATATCCTTATTTTGTTTTCTGTGTACGGAGGGTATCTTGCCTATAAAGAAAGCATTTTATGTAATGGATTAATTATAGATTAAGTGGGTTTAACAGTATAAACAATTAAAATACTGTTAAAAATGAATAGTCTACCTCTCCAAGTTTCTCAGAAAGAAAGCCAGCAGAGCGATTCAAAACAGATTTGCTGTGTGAAAACGTGTCAAATGAAAATTCTGCATGATATGACCCCATACCACTGTTACCTGTATAATACAAAGTATATTTTTTTTGGATTAGTTTATCAATGTTCAATTAAACTCTTTGTGGAATTTTTATGCAATTAATTAGTATGACGATGTACATACCTACTCCACCAAAAGGCAATCCTTCCCCTAAAAATTAAGATCGCGATTAATAAATGTAAAGGTAAATGAGTATACAAATAATGGAATGCTGATAAATTATTATAAATCTTGTAAATAGTAATGGAAATTCTCAAATGTAGTTTACTCACAGGCACACTGCCAAGTGACATCATTGACGCAAACTCCTCCTGAACTTGTTTTCTCAATGAGAAGGTCGCTTACCTTCTCGTTTTGTGCAAACGAATACACAGCCAGTGGTTTCGGTCTGAAGATAATTTAGCAGCATTTAAAAATCCAATTTCAATATATATACTATATATATACAATACCTAATTAGGATACTTACTTGCTTAAAATGAATTTAATGGCCTCTTCAGGTCCATTCACAGTAATTATTGGCAAAATTGGCCCAAAGATTTCATCTTCCATGAGGGAGTCACCATCTTTCACGTCAGCTATATATAGCAAGAATTATAGGAACTAATTAGGTACTGTAAATTATTTGCAAAGATACAACACACTATTTTCTCGAATATTGGAGAGTAAAATTATCTTACCAACAATTGTTGGCTCGATCCAAAGATCTTTACTATCAGATTTCCCTCCAAAAATGATTTTTCCTTTTGTTCTATCCAAAATTCCTTTCAGCCGATTGAAGTGCTTTTCGTTGACGATTCGAGGAATATCGGGATTTCCTTGAAGATCATTGCCATACCATTCTTCAAGAACCTTATTAGCTACCTGAAGAAAATCAGCTTCGGCTGTTTTCGAACAGAGAATGTAATCAGGTGCGATGCTAATAAAAATTTAAAACATGTCAGATTTTCTTTAGCTATAGGTATTCATTGCAATACATCTAAAACGTAAAAACGGTTGCATAAAATTACCACGTCTGTCCAAGATTCATAAATTTTCCCCAGAGAATTCGTTTAGACGCAATGACAAAGTCCGCCGAATCGTCAATGTAGCATGGACTGTTTTGAAAATATAAAGAAAACGAGATCATTAGAAAACACAATATTTTCACAGGGAGGAATGAGCGCGTCAGTATTAGTTTTAACAGATAAACATTGCTATCTAGCTTCTCTTAGAGTTTTATGCCTTTATGGCTTATAGAGGAAGAAATTACCTTTTCCCTCCGAGTTCCAAAGTAACAGGCACCAAATTTGCAGCTGCAGCAGCCATAACGCTTTTTCCAATAGCGGAGGACCCCGTTGCAAAAATGTAGTCCAATTTGTAGCGCAACAGAGCCTTTGTTTCCTCGACATCTCCGAGAATAACCTCATAACAGTCCTGCATGAACAAAAACAAATCACATCAATGTTAACGTAACCAATTGACGTTAGGTAGTGGTAATATTCGTTTTCTTTAATCTGGGTTAAGTACCGTATCCAAATATTTTCGAATGAGGCGAGCCATTGTAGCTGCAGAATTTGGTGCCACTTCCGAAGGTTTCACTATTACACAATTTCCAGCAGCCATTGCTCCTAATCGATTGAAAATTGAAAATTTTCCATTAAACATTGTAAATTCAGATTTATCAAAAGAATATATATACAATCAATAGAGATATTTATACTTTCTAGAATACTTACCAACCATAGGTTGTATAGTTAGCGTAAACGGATAGTTCCACGCTCCTGTAAATAATTACATTGAACATTTAATTAGTATTGGCATTTTTTGATATTAAAGACAACATGTTGTCTTTAATGTCCGTATTTTTCCCATTCCAACATATATTTAATTAATGCATTATTGTGAATGTTTTACCAAGAATTAGGACAACTCCATAAGGCTCCTTCTTTATATATCCACTATCCAAAACAGCAAGCAGATTTAGTGGAAGTTTGCTTGGTGTGGCCAATTTCTTAAGATCGCGCATCAAAACGACACATTCTTTTTTGACAATCTCGATTTCGTAAAGTGTAGCTGCAAATTCAGGTTTAATTATAATTGATTCATTAAGGTTGCAGAGAGGCTAAGGTGCTAAGGATTCCATGAAACGTCATTTGATAGTTAAGAATTAACTTTGCTACTTAACGATACGTTCATCACTTGTATCTACTATTATAAACCCGTATCATACACATTTAGGCCCATGAGCCAACATTATGTAAATTAAATCGTATAATTGCTAAACAGATTGAGCAATTAATTTGGAAGTATATTTAATTAAATTACTGAAAAAAATATATTAAGAACAATAAATCGCATACGATGTGACGTGTATTATTGGCTTTTAAGTTGATTCGTAATTTCAACAATTTTTGTGTGACGAATATGTATACTTTAATAATTTAACTTGTATTTTTATACTTATTAGTGTAGATACAGATAGGACAGATACATGTAAGTCATTCAATTGTCTGTCATTAATATTGATAAGCATAACATCAGAATTGTATTAAATGCATTATTTCTACCTTCCAATTGTGCTTTCTTCAAATCCTTTTTCAAAGCATCCAATATTTCATCTGCTGACTCAGTGAACATCCGATATAAATTCTTGATTTGCTCCAAACGATATGAAATTGGCCGTGTCTTGCCATTGTCAAAAGAAGTTCGCAGCCTCTTCAGAACCTAGATTGTTAAGGCATAAAAATATTCTCAGCATTAGGACGGAGGAATAGAAATTATACAATAATGTAAATAATTTACTATTTAATAAGCTGTGCATAGCAGCACGGAAGTTTAGTTTGCGCACTCTAGTCTTGAAAACTTAAAACAGAAGTAAATGCTAATTACAATTTTTTCTTTAGGCAAAAAGGAAAAGCTGAAAAGTATAATTATTCCAGTATATGTACAATAAACACACAGGTGCTACTCATTACTCTCATATTACGTAACGTAGCTCAGTAAATCATGATCGAAGGATACATTTAGCTTATAGTTATACCTATAGCTTTATCTTGTAACAAGAATCAAGATTACGATAAATTCCCATAGAATTGCGCAAGAGAATAAAACGCATTAAAAAATACTCTACTTTTCACCTGAATATTGAATTGAATGAACTTAATTTAAGTACAACTACTACATAATAGTATTTCTAACATTTATAATAATCGAAACGGTAGCGCACAAATATGACTATAAAGTTATATAGCCTAAAAATAAAAAAGTAATGTTTTAATAAGAACCTTCTCAGAGTTTTCCGATGACATCTTTCAAAAGGTATATTAGTATACGGCCAGCCAGTATGTTGGGTTCTTGTAAGGTTTGATTTATCTGAAATATCAACAAAACTGTTAAATTATGTTATACTTATTTATTTTAGCTGTCTTAATAAAATGCTACAATGCTACAAATAAATTGTTTAATACGTTTACGAATTTTTACGAATAGAAGGAGTATAAAATTACTGAAAAAGTAGTCTAGAGAACTGGACAAGCTCAAAAGTAGAAATGACAGCTGATGACAGGATAGGCAAAATAAAGGCAGAGCAAGCAAAGAATGTTTTCAGGTTAGCTTTATGTGATACTTCATATTGGCCTGCAGCAAAATTATACGGCGCGAAAGCAAAGGTGGTGTGCTGTTTACTAATATTTACAGTATATAGAGAAAAATCACAAAAATATCCTCTCTGAAAACTGAATTAGTTTAACCAGATCTAGATGATTATTGATCAGGTTTTTTTTGACAGTTAATAAAATACCTCTTATCCCGACACTAACTGATGGAAGAAATGCATCTAAATTCTCAGCGTGAAAATCGCTGTTTAACTTGTAAATTGTCTTTTGAAAATTATATATCACCTGCTGACGCTGATTCAAATTCGAATAGCATTACCAGCGTGTGTTTAGCATATTTATCTCCAGAATTATTGAGGGAAGATATTTTCGACAACATTGATCAGATACCCCAGAGCTCATTGACATTGTTCTGCCCAGAGTGTCTTCAGGGGGTCCAGTCCACACTCTAATAGAATTGAACAACAACCTTTTAAATATCCAACAAGAAATTCTCAAATTCGTTGATTTGTTTTCCAGAGAAGCATTTAGTCGAAGAAATATAATCGAAGTTAAACCAGAAGAGGAATGTGAGGGTTCAAATAGTGAAAGACAATGTTTAATATTTCCAGAGGATGAAATATTTGAAGATATTAATGATGAGACAGATTACGACTTACAAGATTCGAATTCTATTGAAACTTACGACGACAATGTAGGAACAACGGAAAGCAATCAATTATGTGATTCGGTTTCACAGTCAGCATTGAAAACTATTCTCCTAAAAGAATTGTCTATTTGCCTTGAGAGTAAGACAAGAAATTAATTAACTAATAATATACATCTCTGTATTATACATATTTATACATGAACTAATTACAGATAAAAAATTCGAAATAGACAACTGTTGTTGATTTATCCCTAGGAATTGACAGTTTTAAAGGACCTCTGCTTAACATCTCAAATATAGCAGATAGCGATGATAATGACAATTTTACGAATATTGACTACGACGAGGAACGAGAAGATGTAGAGGAAGAATTGTCAAATGCTTCTACAAAATTAAATGAACAAACGGAAATTGAAACAAAACAAAATGTGCTTTATGACTTGTGTAAAGCTAAAGAGCTTCGTCTCGTACTGGAAAGTATGTCGTAAATATATTTAATCCAGAAATATTGCAAATACAAATATAATTTACTTTTTGACCGTTTACGGTATTTAATCACGATGTTTTGTCACAGGAATACAAGTAAGTAATGCAGTAGACGATGACATAGACGGGAATGATACGATTTCGCCTGCTATCTATAATTTATCTGATTATCTGAAGCGGAAAGTGAAAACTTATTTGAGGATAAAATCGAGATAAAAGTAGAAATACTTGGCGAACATTTGAAAAACGAAATCAATGAAGCTGAGCTGTAAGTAGGTATTGTGTTTTTGAAAATGTAAAATGCATTTTAAAGTTAAGCATAGAAAGGCCCCCATTAATTTTGCAAAATGATTTAAATTATTTGTTCTAAATTAACTTGGGATCGGTTATCATATTAAATATCTACAATACTTTTACAGTTAAATAATTATAGAATAATATCCACCAAAAACAGATCGGACAATCAATGTGATAAAAATGAAGAAAGATTTGAAAAATACGATGGTGACCAGCGTAACGACACAATTGATAGTAATTCTCACGGCACAAATTCATTGGAACCAGAAATATTCACTCGCCCATTTGAGTCTCAAGCTAAAGAATATCTGGATTATAGTGTTGAAGGTATAAGATTTTACATTTACGATATGTAATTTTAGCTGATTTCATGACTTTTTTCATTGATGTATAGCACGTTCGACTTATGCAAACTCTTATACTGTCGAAAGAACTGTGCTATCAGTTTACACGGTAAAATAGGGCTGATTTGCTAGTAATAGCTTAACATTGCACAGTTATATTAAAAGGGCTAAACATTCTCTATCAAAGTAATTGAATGTATGTTGATAACCATCTATGTTCACTATTAAGATAACAGGACTCAAAAAATTAAAGAAAATACGAGAGTCTCCTTTCTTAGGTGTCTATATGACTGTGTTTTCGACATATTATACATAATTTTTCCTTCTTTAAGGTGTAGTTGTCATTTAAAAATTTAAATGACCTGTGTTAATGTTTATCTTTGACTTTATAGAAACTACGGCTAGCAATTGCTATGCAGAAGGAGTTCCAGAAATCAGCCTTAGTGGGAGAAGGAAAAGAATGGCAGCTGTAAAAGCAAACTCCAAAATATTACACTTTTCAAAACATGAAAGCCAGTCGAAAAAAGAAAGGACAATGGTGGACGACGATTTGTATTCAGAAGAGAGTGATGACGACACTACGAGGTACTTGAATGCATAATGGTACTATATGTCTTAAATGGCAATAAATATGTTGACGTTACAAATACATATTGTTTAATTTCTGTTTTGCGTTTTAGTGAAAACGAGGAGAATGATGTAGAAAGGCGTCAACGAAAGAAAAGTTCAGCAGAAAGCGATTTGGAGACTCATTCTAAGATTCACGGCGAAGAAAGCCCTTTCGAATGCCAGGTTTGCATAAGAATTTCGGCAAGTCTTCTAATAATTACTCCAAACATATGCGGGAGTCTCATTGTCTTGCGAAAGCGAAAGGAGGGACATCGACATCAATGAAAATTAACAAATATAATTGCCAAAACTGCAAGGAATCGTTCAGCGCCCAGTATCAATTATTACATCATCGAGCTGTGAAGCACACGAAAAACTGTGAAATATGCAGTTCAAAAAATGGAACTCCATCACAAAGCATGATCATTTTCTCTCCCACACAGGAGAAGTTGCGTGTGTATGTGATATTTGCGGAACACCTCTGCTTAGATTCAGACATTTAAATCCACATCGTCTGACACATATTGCACCAGGGCCAGGGTCCGAATTAAGCAAGAGCGCTTACAGTGACTTTAATAAAGACAATAAAGCTAAAGAAAAGTTTACTGTATCAAAAGAAGATTCAAGTGACAGTGATCAGCACAGGTGGGCACGAAGAATAGTATTTCTAAACTACAATTTTTAGTATTTAAGTTAAATTCATTAATTTATACATTTTTTCTTGAATAGGCAAACTGAAGCCGGAAAAAGGCGGTTTACCAAAAGTCATAGAAAAACACATAAACGTTCATCCCTACAAAAATGTGAAATTTGTTTCAAAATATTTTCCTCGCAACATAACTTGGAGATGCACCTTAAAACTCATGAGGAAGAAGAGCCTTACGAATGCCAAGTTTGCCGTGAAATTTTTGGCAAATGTAGTACAAATTACCAGAAACATATGCGTGAGTCGCTGTGTCTTGTAAATGGGGGGAACATGGAAGCTAAGAAATATAATTGCACAAATTGCGAGGAATCGTTCAATGCTCAATACCTGTTATTAAGACATCGAGCTGTGACACACAAGAAAGGGTGTAAAATATGTGGTATGGTGGGAAGTACCATCGAGAAGTATGATCATTTTCTCCGTCACACTGGAGAAGTGGCATGTGTCTGCGACATTTGTGGAAAACCCCTGGTTAGATTTAATGAATTAGAATCACACCGCCTGTCTCATACCGGAACAGTATTCGAATTATTTGAATGCATTCACAGTGGCTGCAAAAAAGTATATAAAGATAAACAATCCTTGCTAACCCATGTTAAAATACATCATTCTACTGCCCAAAGACAGAATCTTAAACAGCAGAAATCTTTGCGACCGCAAAATACCTTTAACATTAAGAAGATATTAAACTCTTCAGAAGAAATTCCAGCTGAGTGTCGAAGTTGTAACCAAAAATTCCAAACGCTAAATGAGTATTTAGTTCATATACGAGATTCTCTCTGTGCCGTAGCACCTACTGCAGACAACACGGTAAAGGAATACTTCAAATGCTCCAAATGTTCAGCAAAGTTCAAAGCGAAATATCTTTTAATGCGCCATAATGTAAAAAAACACAAATCTAAGTGCGAGGTTTGCCAAAAAGTATTAAAGCCGGGTGTGGCAAGGAAATATGACCATTTTGTCAAACATACAGGGGAAATTCCCTGTTATTGTGACATTTGTGGGAAGCCAATGCAATTATTTTCCAAATTTAGAAGCCATCGACTGTCACATACTGTTAGGCAATTAATAAGTTGTGAGTATGAAGACTGCCAAAAAGAATTTAAGAGCAAGGAAGGATATCGCAAGCATTTATTCGTCGATCATGGCGATTCAAAAGGGACAGAGGTGTTTAAATGCACAATTTGCGAAAAGAAATTCCCACTAAATTGCTACTTGAAGTACCACATAGAAGCAAGCCATTCAGAAAACATTCCGAAACATAAATGTACAGTTTGTGACATGGTACTCACAACCAGGCTTTCTCATACCGTGCAACTTCTCCCTGTACCTACTACTGCTGTACTCACAACTGTACTACACAACATAGCCACACTAGTTAGCAAACTCAAACACACGAAAACTCACAAACCAAAGAAGCAATATATTACTT